>WOXC01005227.1:435000-624013 GCA_011680675.1 Gymnobelideus leadbeateri | reverse complement strand
GGAAACCAAGGCAAATAGGCTTAAGTGACTTGCCCAGGGTCACATAGTTAATAAGAGTCTGAGGCTGGACTTGAACTCAGAAAGATGAGTCTTCCAGATTCCAAGCCTCAAGCTAAGAGCTCTATTAACTGCACCACCTGCCTGCCCTTTTTTTTTTTTTTTTTAAACAAATACTTTATTAACTTCTGTTTTACATCATTCATTTCCGCCAGATTTTGAGTTACAATCATTTTCCCCCCATTATTCCCCTACCCCACCTCCCAGAATAGCAGTCCCACAAGATATCGCTTCCTCCAATCTGCTCTCTCCCATACCTTCTCCCATACCCCCATCGACTTTTCCATTAGAGGAAGATGAATCTTTGTGTCCCAATGCCTGCATATCTTATCTCCCAATTATAGGCAAAAGAGTATTAATAATAGTATTTATATATATATTTTGAAACATTTAATGTTACGACCTCGAATTTCAGATCCATTTCCTTCCTCCCTTGTCATCCATTCCTTCTTGGGATATAAGTAATTCAGTATATGTTTTACATGTCTAGCTATGCAAAACATTATCATGGTAGATATATTGTACAAGGCTGCTTATAATTCCTTCCCACTCATCCCACCCCCCACCTGGTCCATTCCCTACATGATCCTGTCCCTCTTCTATAGTGGGTACTTCAACCTCCCTTCACCCCAAGGATGCCCTCCCATCCATCATCCCTCCTCTCATCCCCCTTCCCCCTATTCTGCTGCAGGTTGAGATATTCCATTTAGTATGTATGTCATTTTCTCCCTGAACCAAATTCAATGTGAATGTGGTTTTGCCTTTTTTTTTCCTTCCTATTCTCCCCCTCCTTTGCACCCACTTCCCTACATGAGATAGTTTACCCTACCATGTCTCTCCCCATCTCCTCTTGCCACTTTCCTCTCTCACCTCATAATTTCATCCCTTGAGTACTCTCCCTTCCCAACAAAATCAACCTATGCCCTCTATCCATATATAACTGTAGCCATATACACACACATTCACATATGTATTCGTATGACCACACCCCCTTCTTCCATTATTTTCATAGTGGGAAAGATATCATCAGTCACAGATATTGCTTTTCCATATAGGAATGTAAATAGTTCAACTTTGATAAGTTCCTTTTGATTTCTTTTCCTTGATTACCTTCTCAGGCATCTCTTACTTCTTGCGTCTGGATGTCAAATTTTCTATTCAACTCTGGTTTTTTCTTCAAGAATGCTTGAAAGTCCTCTATTCCACTGAATGACCATATTTCCCCTGAAACAAAATACTCAGTTTTGCTGGGTAGGTGACCCTTGGGTTCATTCCCAGCTCTTTTGCCCTCTGGAATATCATATTCCATGCCCTTCTATCCCTCAGTGTAGAAGCTGCCAGGTCCTGGGCTATTCTGATTGTGTTTCCACAATATTGAAATTGTTTCTTCCTGGCTGCTTGTAGTATTTTCTCCTTGATCTGGGGATTCTGGAACCTGGCTATAATATTCCTGGGAGTTTTCTTTTTGGGATCTTTTTCAGGAGGTGATCGGTGGATTCTTTCAACCTCTATTTCCCCCTCTGGATCTAAAACATCAGGGCAGTTTTCCTTGAGAATTTCTTTAAGGATGATTTCTAGGTTCTTTCCTTGATCATGGCTTTCAGGTAGTCCAATAATTTTTAAATTGTCTCTCCTGGATCTATTCTCCAGGTCAGTGGTTTTTCCCATGAGATATTTCACATTGCCTTCTAATCTTTCGTTTGTTTGGATCTGCTTAACAGCATCTTGATTTCTCATAAAGTCACTAGCTTCCATTTGCTCCAGTCTAACTCTGAAGGAATGAATCTCCTCAGTGAACTTTTGAGATTCTTTTTCCATCTGGCAAATTCGACTTTTTAAGGCATTCTTCTCCTCATTGCCCTTTTGGGCCTCCTTTGCCATTTGAGTTAGTCTACTTTTTAAGGTGTTGTTTTCCTCAGTCAGGCTGTTGACCCTCATTTCATACTTTTCCTGCATCCTTCTCATTTCTCTTTCTAATTTTTCCTCCACTTCTCTTATTTGATTTTTAAAGTCCTTCTTAAGGTCCTCTATGGCCTGCAACCCGCTCATGTTTTCCCCTGGGGCTTTTGGAGCAGGACTTTTGACCTCACAGTCCTTTTCCCGCTCTATGCCCCCAAAATGGGAGTCTAGGGTTGCATTTTTCTGTTTCCTTTGCCTTGGCATGTTGCCACTTAATTGCTTGACTTTTGGGCTTGTTGCCACACTATGGCTTTAAGGCCAGCTAGAGGAATTTTCGTCCCGAACGTGTGGGGGGCAACTTCCGTTTCTGGCAAGCTGTAAACCCACCCACAACTTCCACCCTAGATCACAATCCAGATCCAGGGAGGTTAAAGCAAGAGCGATTACCCCCCAAGACTGATCGCTGGATCTCCCCACGATTTGTAGGCTGGGAGCTGGAAATGCCTCTGAAAACTACACAGTGGCGTGTCTCCTCAGCGGCTTCTAGCCCCCAGGGGAGGGAGCTGACGCATTCCCCAAATACAGGTCCCAAAGTCCATAGGACACTAACCTCTTACTTTGTCCTAGGCAAGTCTGTGTTGATAATTCTGGAATCTCCACAGTTCCTGGTGTTCTGGGGTTCCTCCAGCTGGCTGCTGGCCCTGCCGCCCTGGGGCTAAAACCTCGGCTCACATGGACCTGGGCTCGGCTCGGCTCCTGCGCTCTGCGCGCTGCCGGCTCCCAGACCACTGCACTGGTCCTTCCTGCAGGGTGCTGGGCTGTCCTCAGCGGGAGGTTAGCTTCTCTGTGTCGTTCTGTGGGTGCTGGGGCCTCAGAAGTTGTTCACAGTCCTTTTTTACATAGTTTGTGGAGAATCTGGGGGCAGAGAGGCTTGGAAGAGCTGTTTCTACTCCGCCATCTTGGCTCCGCCCCCCACCTGCCTGCCCTTTAACATAGGGACTGGACCTTTCATTGGTATAGGGAACTTTCTAGATAAGGAAACTAGTTTTAGAGCTGTCTAGAGGGCACTGAAAGCTTCTTTGGCAAGCCCAAGGTCACTCATGCAGTAGGGAGAAAAGCTGGGATTTGAATCCAGATTTTTCTGGTTCTGAAGCTATACATGATGCCAAGCTGCCTTTTCAATTGCACTCAGCAAGCACATCAGAAAGGTGCACAGCACAGAGCTCTGAAGGCCGTCACAGTATAATCTTCTAATGCCTTGTCTGCCATCTTGTATTCTGCCATTCAGTGATGCTGGCCTTGCTATTCCTTAAATAAGAGACTCCATCTCTCAACCCCAAATGTTTTCATCTTCTGTGGCCCATATCTGGAACTCTCTCCTTCCACATCTCCTCCCTGTCCTCCAGGTTTCCCTAGTTTTATTCATGTCTCAGGTAAAGTCTCCCTTCCACATGCAACCTTGTGGTCCCTCTTAATTCTAGTACCTTCCTTCTGACACTCTCCCTAATTGCATCTATGTCTTATCTGGATGCAGTTTCTTGTGTGTTCTCTCCTCATTGGACTACGAGATATTTAAGAGCAGGGACTACCTTTCTTTGAATCCCCAGTGTTTAGCACAGTGCTTGGCATATAGTAGTTGCTTAATAAATGAACAGTTTGCTGACTGAATGATTGACATAGGAAGATATTCTGTAGAAAGGACTAGTGATTTTTAGAAGAAAAAATATGAGAAAAGCAGGACAGCAATAAAACACCTGGCCCTATACACAAATGCACAAGATATGGGCATATATGGGATGATCTAGAGATCTTAATGCAAGGAAATAAATTTGGCCTCATATATATCTGAAAATTGGTGGGATGGGATTTATGGTTGTAATGTGGCTCAGGAAGTAATACCTTATTCAAGAGGAACATAATAGATAAAAAGGAAAGTGGAATAACATATACTCAGACTATATAATGCATATCTGTCCACAATTGGTGCCTCCACTTTCTCTTCTCTTACTCTCTTATTATAATTATAATCTGGCTTCTGACTTTGTCATTCCCCTGAATCTGCTCTCTCCAAAGTTACCAGGGATCTCTTAGTTGTAAATCCAATGACCTTTTTCTTTTCTTTTTGGAGGGGGGAAGGCGGGGCAATTGGAGTTAAGTGACTTGTCCCAGGTCACACCACTAGTTTTGTGTTAAGTGTCTGAGGCTGGATTTGGACTCAGGTCCTCCTGACTCCAGGGCTGGTGCTCTATTCACAGCACCACTAGCCACCCCTCCAATGGCCTGTTTTCTGTCCTCTTTCTCCTTGACCTCTCTGCAGCCTTTGACACTTGATCTCCTTCTTGTTCTCCATACTCTCTCTTCCCTTGGCTGCCATGACAGTGTTCTCCTTCGCTTCTCCTCCTTTTCAGTCTCCTTTGCTGGATCTTCTCACAGATCACAGTCTCTTTGTTATGTATCCCATGATGTTTTGTCCCAGGCCCTCTTCTTTTCTCCCTCTATACTACTTCCCTTGATGATCTCATCAGCTCCCATGGCTTTAATTACCATCTACATTTCCTGCTCTAATCTCTCTGCTGATCTCCTGGAGTCTCAAATCTCTAACTGCCCTTCAGACATCTTGAATTGGATGTTCAGTAGATATCTTAAACTCAATATGTCCAAAATTCAACTCGTTATTTTCCTCCTAAACCTTCTCCCAATGAGGGCAGCACTAACCTCCCAGTCTCTCAGGCTTGAAATTTAGGAGCCATCCTGGACTCCTTACCTATGTCTCACCCCCCAGATCCAACATGTTGCCAAGTGTCGTCCATTTCACCTGTACAACATCTCTTAAATACACCCCCTTATTTCCTCTGATAGTGCCACCACTCTGGTGCTGGCCCTCATCACTTCATGGCTGGATTATTGCAATAGTCTATGGTGGGTCTGCCTGCTTAAAGTTTCTTTCCACTCTAGTCTATCCTCCATTAAGTTGTCAAAGGGATTTTCCTAAAACACAGGTCTGACCATATAATTTTACTACTTATTAAATTCCAGTGGCTTCTTATTACACCCAGGATCAAATAACAAAATGCTCTTTTTGGCATTCAAAACCCTTCATGACCTAGCCCTCTCCTAACTTTTTGGACTTCTTACACCTTACTTGACATCACATACTCTTCCTCCCAATACACTGGCCTCCTTGCTGTTCCATGAGCAAGAAACTCCATGGCTTGACTTTCGGCATTCTTTTTGGCTGTCCTTCATGCCTCTAAGTCATCCTGATGAATATCCATCCATCCAGATGGCTCTGGAAGGGAAAATGAGGCTGATGACCTTGCACAGCCCTCCCTCACTCAAATCAAAGTCAACTGCAAGTCATATCATCATTTCCCTGATTTCATGGTCCTCTTCGAAATCAAAGGACAAACACAACCCACATGCATAGAATGCTCTCCCTCCTCTACTCTGCCTAATGACCTCCCTGGCTTACTTTAAATCCCAACTAAAATCCCACCTTCTACCTAACCCTTTTAATTCCAGTGCCTTCCCCCTGTTAATTATTTCCTGTTTATCTTGTGTATAACTTGCTTTGAATATATCTGTCTGCTTGCTGTCTCCTTGATTAGATTGTAAGTTCCTTGAAGGCAGGGACTGTTTACCTCTTTTTGTATCCCCAACTCTTTGTTTTCTTTGGAGGGCAATTGGGGTTAAGTAACTTGCCCAAGGTCACATGGCTAGGTTTTTGTTTGTGTGTGCGTTAAGTGTCTGAGGTCAGATCCGAACTCAGGTCCTTCTGACTCCAGGGCCGGCACTCTACTCACTGCGCCACCTAGCTGCCCCATGTATCCCCAACTCTTAACACAGTATCTGGCACATAGTAGGCATTTATTAAATGTTTGGATTTTTTTTTTGACAGACTGAATGTAACAACTGAGGACTGGCTAAATAAATCACAGTTGATGAATGGAATGGTGCATTACCACGTAGAAGGAATGATTAATATGAGGAATATAGAGAATTGTAGGAAGACTTAAAAGAAATGGTGCAGCATTAAATAAGCAGAACCAGGAAAAAAATGTTCAGTGCCTACAGGAATTTAAATGGAAATAACAATAAAAGCAAAAGAGAAACGAAATACCCTGAAAATACAATAACTGAGTTTGGCCCAGGGGGAGAGTTGAGAAAATGTTCCTCTTTCCCTTTTCTCTTGTCAGACATGGACAAAGTGATGATTAGTTTTGTTAAATTGTTTTTTTCTCTTTTCTTTTCCTTTCTTTTCTTTTCTTTCCTTTTCTTTTTGCTTTTTGGAGGGCAATTGGGGTTAAGTAACTTGCCCAAGGCCACATGGCTAGGTTTTTGTTTGTGTGTGTTAAGTGTCTGAGGCCGGATCCGAACTCAGGTCCTTCTGATGACAGGGCCGATGCTCTACTCACTGCGCCACCTAGCCGCCCCTGTTTTTTTTTTCTTTTTCCTTTGAAATCTTGGTTACAGAGGATGGCTTGCTGGGCAGAGGGGAAGGGAGGAACATATTTGAAAATGAATGTAATATAGAGACAAAAGTTATGACTAGAAATAAAATGATATTTTAAAAAAAGAATGGTATATACTGATACAAGGAACAGAAAATCAGAGGGAAAAGCATCTGTGGGGAATACCTGAGTGAGATTAGGGGAATGAGCATTTATTAGGTGCCTATTATAGGCCAGGTGCTATGCTAAGTACTTTACAAATATTATCTCATTTGATTCTCACATCAACCCTGGAAGGTAGGTGATATTATCATCCCTATTTTCCAGTTGAGAAACTGAGGCAGACAGAGTTTTGAGTGACTTGCCCAGGATCACATAGCTAGTAAGTGTCTGAGATTAAATGTGAACTCAGGGCTTCTTGACTCCAGGCCCAGTGCTCCATATGTTGTGTCACCTAACTACCCCCATGAAGGTCAATGAAGTTCAATGGAGGAAGAATCAGAAGTGATATTGTGTTGGAAATATACAACAAACTACTGGGATAGAAGGGAAATGGATGATGAATTTGGGATGATGAGATTTTGTTTTTGTTTTTGCAGGGGGGAAGGCAGGGCAATTGGGGTTAAGTGACTTGCTTAAGGTCACATGGCTAGTAAGTGTTGTGTCTGAGGCCAAATTTGAACTCAGGTCCTCCTGACTCCAGGGCCAGTGCTCTATTCACTGCACCATCTAGCCACCCTTGAGATTTTTTTTTAAAGTTTTATTTTATTAAATGTGTTTATCTACTTTTAGGTTACTACATTCAGTTTCACAATCCCTTGAGTTCCAAATTTCCTCCCCTTCTGTCTTCCCACCTCCCCCACCATGGCAGCATGCAATCTGATATAGACTCTACAAATACCTTCACATTAAGCATTAGTCTGGTTGTAAAGAAAAATTATAAGCAATGAAGTATACAGCAAGAAAGAAGGAGCGAAACAAAACAAAACACAAAAGGGAGCAAGTAGTTTGCTTCAGGCTGCATTCAGACTCTGTAGTTCTTCCTCTGGATATGGAGAGCCCTTTCTATCCGGAGTCTTTTGGAGTTGTCTTATAACCTGTCATTGCTGAAAGGAGCTCAGTCTATCAAAGTTAGTTGTCACAGATAGAATGTGTCTGTATTAGTGTACAAAGTTTTCCTGGTTCTGCTCTCCTCACTCAGCATCAGATCATATAAAGTCTCTACAGGATATTATGAAGTCCATCTGCTCCTCATTTCTTATACTATGACAATAGTCCATTACATTCACATACCACAACTTGTTTAACCATTCGCCAATTGATGGGCATCCCCATGATTTCCAATTCTTTGCCACCCCAAAAAGAGTTGCTATAAATATTTTTGTACATACAGGTCTTCCTCCCACTTGTATAATCTCTTTGGGAGACAGCCCTAGAAGTGATATTTCTGGGCCAAAGGGTATGTATGTTTTTATAGCTGTTTGGGCATGGTTCCAAATTGTTCTCCAGAATGATTGGATCAGTTCACAACACCACCAACAATGCATCAGTGTTCCAATTTTCCCACATCTTCTCCAGCATTTATCATTTTCCTGTTTTGTCATGTTAGCCAATCTGACAGGTGAGATGTGGTACCTTAGAGTTGTTTTGATTTGCATTTCTCTAATCAATAGTGATTTAGGGCATTTTTTTCATGTTTATAGATATCTTTAATTTCTTCCTCTAAAAACTTTCTGTTCATATTCTTTGACTTTTTACCATTTATTTATTTATTTTTTGCTTTGTGGAGGGCAATTAGGGTTAAGTAACTTGCCCAAGGTCACACGGCTAGGATTTTGTTTGTGTGTGTGTTAAGTGTCTGAGGCCGGATCTGAACTCAGGTCCTTCTGACTCCAGGGCCAATGCTCTACTCACTGCGCCACCTAGCCTCCCCTATCTTTGACCTTTTATCAATTGGGGAATGACTTGTATCCTTATAAATTTGACTCAGTTCTCTGTATATTTTAGAAATGAGACCTTTATCAGAGACACTGGTTATAAAAATTCTTTCCCAATTTTCCACTTCCCTCCTAATCTTGGTTACATTGGCTTTATTTGTACAAAACCTTTTCAGTTTAATGTAATCAAAGTTATCTATTTTGCATTTCATAATGCTGTCTATGTCTTGTTTGAATATAAATTCTTCCATACTCCATAGATCTGACAGGTAAACTATTCCTTGCTTTCCCAGATTGCTTACAGTGTTGGCCTTTATATCTTGATTGTGCACCCATTTAGACTTTATTTTGGTATACGGTGTAAGATATTGGTCTATGCCCAGTTTCTGCCACACTCTTTTCCAGTTTTCCCAGCTGTTTTTGTCAAATATTGAGTCTTATCCCAGAGCTGGAGTCTTTGGGTTTAGGGATGATGAAATTTTAAGCCTTATATGGAGCATGAGAGAAAAGTGATAGGGAATGTCAACAATTCATGAATCTACTGTAGCTGTCTCTTCCAAGAACACAGCAACCTTCAGGTTAACATTATCCAGAAAGGGTCATAGAAAGAAGTGACTAGTAGGGATGGTTTGTGACTCTGTGTTAAGGGGAATATAGCTATCTATATGTCTATATAATGGTGACATCTGAAGATTCTGTTTCTTGGACCATGTAGTAGAAATCCTTAAAAAACCGATCAGTTCTGGTGGCTATCACCTAACCACGTTGATTAGCCTGGGCACAAGAATTGCTGCCAGAAGGAATTTGGACAGTGTTAGTAAGGATAAAGAAGTCCTCAGTGAATCCACACCCAGAGAATTTGGGAGTCTGAATGCAGATGGAAGCTACTGTTGCTCTTCTTTTCTTTGGTTGTTTTGTTTCTTCTTTCTCATGGTTCCTCCCATTTGTTCTAATTCTTCTTTACATCGTGAATGATGTGAAAATGTGTTTAATATGAATATATAAGTAGAGACTGTATCAGATTACACACCATCTTGGGGAGGGGGTAGGGGAGAGGGGAGAAAATGTAAAATTCGCAATCCTATGGAAGTGAAAGTTGTAAACTAAAAATAAAATAATTATTAAAAAAAGGAAAGTCTTCAGTGAGACTCTGAAGACTATGGGGACACAAGTGGTGTTTTCATTGCTGATGATGATCAAAGGCAAAGGCTTCAGAGAGAGAGGCAGATTTGAGAAGTGACCAATTGGTTAAGAGATACCCCAGAAAGAATTTTCAGTTTCTGAACCACGCTTCTGTTTGGGTTGCAATACACTTACCAAAAACTGATAAAACTATTTTTTTCTGGAGTCTCATAAATTTAATTATGAGAGTTTTGAATTGAAAAGGAAAGGGGAAGAAGAAACTGCTGTTACATCCACCAAGATAGGTACCATAGAGAGTAGCTGCAGTGAAGGAAGCAGAGTAGCCAGAAATCCATAGGAGATAAAATCCTGAAAAGGAGCCAACAACAGAAGCCACAGCTTCAGATGTCATTGCACAAAATAATAAAATATGTGTAGGAAGTAAGGAGAACCAGGGAGCCTAATGAGAGGAGCAAATTTGACCTAGTAGATATCACTGAGAATTGATGGAATGGAACCTATACTTGAAATATGGTTCTGGAATGGTTGGACTAGACTAGGTAAAAGGGAGGAGGGTAACAAAGCACTATACAGTAATATTATTATTACCAGTAATGATAATAACAGTTGACATTCACATAAGATTTGCTCATGTGAAGAAATTCAGGCACCAGATGGGGAAAAGCATGGTGGAGAGCATTTTGATAAAACTCAATAGAGGCAAAATGAGGGGTGATAGTGTCATCAGAGAAGACTACAGACCACCTGGACAGAATAAGGAAATAGAAGAGGAATTCAGTAAACACATCACAGGGCTGGCAGAGAGGCATGATATAATAGTGACAGGAGACTTAATCATCCATGTGTCTGTAGGAGCTCTCTCTTTGCCAGAAACACAACATCTAATAATTTCTTGGCTTAAGTTAATGATAATTTTGTTATTGGCTTAGAAAATGTCATCTTTCAAAGTGTGGGAGAAGTAATAATCTGCACCCAATTCTTACCAACAAGGAGGAATTGGTTATTGAAGTCAAAATGAGATCTTTGTGGGAAATGACTACTTCTCAGAGTTTGTGATCGAAGAGAAGAAAGCTGGGCATATTCTGCCAATAAATTTGAAAGACTTCAGAAAAAGGATAAGTGGGTTCCTAAGTAATATAATTCTCCTGGAAGAAGTTAGCCCAGGAGGGGTGGGAAACTCAAGAATAACATTTTGAAGACATGAAGCGATACAGTTCCAAAGATGGGGGAGTAGAAACAGCGTGTCCAAGCCACTCTCCCCCCAGATCACCTCCAAACTATGTAAAAGGGGACTCTGAACAATTTCTGGAGCCCCAGCACCCACAGAACAACACAGAGAAGCTAACGTCCTGCTGAGGACAACCCAGCAGCCCTGCAGGAAGGACAAACACAGTGCTTTGGGAGCCAGCAGCATAGCGTACAGTGCATGGGGAGCTGAGCACAGGTCCCCCTGAGTTGTGGTTTTAGCCCCAGTGTGGCTGGACCAGCAGCCGGCTGGAGGGACCACAGAACACCAGCAGCTGTGGCGATTACAGAATTATCAACATAGACATGCCTAGGACAAAGTGAGAGATTAGTGCCCTATGGACTTTGGGACCAGTATTTGGGGAACATGTTGGCTTCCTCCCCTGGGGGCTAGAAGCCGCTGAGGAGACATGCCATTTTGTAGTTTTCAGAAGCAGCTCCAGCTCCTGGCCTGCGAACTGTAGGGAGATCCAGCAATCAGTCTTGGGGGGTAATCACTCTTGCTTTAACCTCCCTGGATCTGGATTGTGATCTGGGGTGGAGGTCGTGGATGGGTTTCCAGCTTGCCAGAAACAGAAGTTGTCCACCCCCCCACACGTTCGGGACGAAAGTTCCCATCTGGCACCAGAGCCATACTGTGGCAACAAGCCCAAAAGTCAAGTAATTAAGTGGCAACATGCCAAGGCAAAGGAAACAAATTAAACAGAAAAATGCAACCTTAGACTCCTACTTTGGGGGCAAAGAAGATTGAAGCATAGAGCGGGAAAAGGACTGTGAGGTCAGAAGTCCTGCTCTAAAAGCCCCAGGGGAAAACATGAGCGGGTTGCAGGCCATAGAGGACCTTAAGAAGGACTTTAAAAATCAAATAAGAGAAGTGGAGGAAAAATTGGAAAGAGAAATGAGAAGGATGCAGGAAAAGTATGAAATGAGGGTCAACAGCCTGACTGAGGAAACAACACCTTAAAAAATAGACTAACTCAAATGGCAAAGGAGGCCCAAAAGGGCAATGAGGAGAAGAATGCCTTAAAAAGTCGAATTTGCCAGATGGAAAAAGAATCTCAAAATTTCACTGAGGAGATTCATTCTTTCAGAGTTAGACTGGAGCAAATGGAAGCTAATGACTTTATGAGAAATCAAGATTCTTTTAAGCAGATCCAAACAAATGAAAGATTAGAAGGCAATGTGAAATATCTCATGGGAAAAACCACTGACCTGGAAAATAGATCCAGGAGAGACAATTTAAAAATGATTGGACTACCTGAAAGCCATGATCAAAGAAAGAACCTAGAAATCACCCTTCAAGAAGTTCTCAATGAAAATTGCCCTGATGTTTTAGATCCAGAGGGCAAAATAGAGGTTGAAAGAATCCATTGATCACCTCCTGAAAAAGATCCCAAAAAGAAAACTCCCAGAAATATTATAGCCTGGTTCCAGAATCCCCAGATCAAGGAGAAAATACTACAAGCGGCCAGGAAGAAACAATTTCAATATTGTGGAAACACAATCAGAATAGCCCAGGACCTGGCAGCTTCTACACTGAGGGATCGAAGGGCATGGAATATGATATTCCAGAGGGCAAAAGAACTGGGAATGAACCCAAGGGTCACCTACTCAGCAAAACTGAGTATTTTGTTTCAGGGGAAAATATGGTCATTCAGTGGAATAGAGGACTTTCAAGCATTCTTGAGGAAAAAACCAGAATTGAATAGAAAATTTGACATCCAGACACAAGAAGGAAGAGATGCCTGAGAAGGTAATCAGGGAAAAGAAATCAAAAGGAACTTATGAAAGTTGAACTATTTACATTCGTATATGGAAAGACAATAACAGTGACTGATGAAATCTTTCTCAGTATGAAAATAATGGAAGAAGGGTGTATGGTCATATGAATACATATGTGAATGTGTGTATATATGTTTACAGTTATACATGGAGAGAGGGCATAGGTTGAATTTGTTGGGAAGGGAGGATACTCAAGGGGTGAAATTATGAGGTGAGAGAGGAAAGTGGCAAGAGGAGATGGGGAGAGACAGGGTAGGGTAAACTATCTCATGTAGAAGAAGCAAGGGGAAGTGGTTGCAAGGGAGGGGGAGAATAGGAAGGCAAAAAGGCAAAACCACATTCTCATTGAATTTGGTTCAGGGAGAGAATGACATACATACTAAATGGGATACCTCAACCTGCAACAGAATAGGGGGAAGGGGGACGAGAGGAAGGATGATGGATGGGAGGGTATTCTTGGGGGGAGGGGAGGTTGGAAGTACCCACTATAGAAGAGGGACAGGATCAAGTAGGGAATGCACCAGGTGGGGGATGGGATGAGTGGGAGGGAATTATAAGCAGTCTTGTACAAGATATCTACTATGGTCATGTTTTGCATAGCTAGACATGTACAACATATACTGAATTACTTATCTCCCCAGAGGGAATGGGTGACAAGGGAGGAAGGGAATGGATCTGAAATTCGAGTTCTTAAAATTAAATGTTTCAAATATATATAAATACCATTATTAATACTCCTGTGGTTGTAATTGGGAGATAAGATGTGCAGGCATTGGGACACAGAGATTCACCTTCCTCTAATGGAAAAGTCGAAGCGGGTATGGGAGAAGATATGGGAGAGAGCAGATTGGAGGAAGCAATATTTTGTAGGACTGCTATTCTGGGGTGGTGGGTTGGAGAAAAATGGGGGGGGAATAATTGTAACTCAAAATCTGGAGGAAATGAATGATGTAAAACAGAAGTTAATAAAGCATTTGTTTAAAAAAAAAAAAGAGATACAGTTCCAATGCAGTTGTCCAAAAGAGATAGATATGTTTGCACAGGTATACCATCTGCTAATATATTTTATTTTATTATCATTTTAAAATAAATTTATGTATTTACTTTTAGTTTACAACATTCAGTTCCATTACCCCTTGGGTTCCAAATTTTCTCTCCCCACTTTCCCCCACCCCATGGTGGCATGCAATCCACTATAGGTTCTATAGATACCTTCACATTAAACATTCGTCAAGTTGTAAAGAAAAGTTAAGATCAATGCAATGAACAACGAGAAAGAAGGAACAAAACAAAGCAAAAAAGAGATAGAGCAAGTAGTTTGCTTCAATTTGCATTCAAACTCTGCAATTCTTTCTCTGGATGTGGATGGCCCCTTCCAACATCCATTTTGGAGTTGTCTTATAGCATTGCATTTCTGAGAGAAGGCTGGTCTGTCAAAGTTAATCGTCACACATATGTTGTGTCTGTAATTGTGTACAACATTCTCCTGGGTCTGCTCTCCTTATTCAGCCTCAGTTTATATAAGTCTCTCCAGGTTATTATGAAGTCCATCTGCTCCTCATTTCTTATAAGCATAATACTAATCCATTATATTCATATAGCACAACTTGTTTAGGAATTCCCCAATTGATGAGCATCCCCTTGGTTTCCAATTCTTTGCCACCACAAAAAGAGCTGCTGTAAATATTTTTGTACATATGGGTCCTCCTCCCTCTTTTATGATCTCTTTGGGATACAGGCCTTGAAGTGGTATGGCTGGATCAAAGTGTATGCACATTTTTATGCCCTTTGGGCATAGTTCCAAATTGCTCTCCAGAATGGCCAAATCAGTTCACAATTCCACCAACAATGCATCAGTGTTTGGATTTTCCCACATCTTCCACAGCATTTATCATTTTCCTGTTTTGTCATGGTAGCCAATCTGACTGGTGAGATGTGATATCTCAGAGTTCTTTTGATTTGTATTTCTTTAATCAACAGTGATATGCCCATATGCTCATAGATGTCTTTAATTTCTTCCTCTGAAAACTTCCTGTTCTTATCCTTTGACCATTTATCAATTGGGGATTGACTTGAATTCTTATAGACTTGCTAATATATTTTAAAAAGGACATGTGCTGCTAAATCAACTGTGGTATAGAAATTATAGCCACTTGTCTGGAATGTTGTAGTAGGCATCCCTACTCATATACTTGGACTACTGACCTCTTTCATCCCTGAGAGCTCTTTCAGTTAAGTCTTTGCTTTTCTCAGTTAAGCATCTCCAATTCCTTGAGGATGTCACTTAATCATTTGTGTTTATAAAGACACATTCTGTGTGTAAGGCACAGTCTATTTCCTGGTCCCTTACTGAAGAACCTTTGAGGTCCATTTCCCGGAATTTGGTAATCAACTATATCAAAGAGCACCCCTTTTTGTCTTGTATGGGTCCACATTCCCTCTCCTTGTAATTGGAAGTTCTTAGTAGGCTTAATGAACTGTGGTGAAGTGCTTGGGTAGGGCATCACATAGCTATGGAGATAGGATAATGATACACTTACTATGATCTCCTTATGAGCCAATGACTTCTCCCAAAGGATCACAAATTTAGAGCTTGAAAGGACTTTAGATTATATCTGGTCCAATTATTTTATAAAGAAACCCAGTATCAGGAAGGCTATATGTTTGCCCGTGGCTACCCAAGTCTTAGAAAATGTCTGCTACTTAGAAGAGTTGGGATTTGAATCTAAGTACTCTGTCTGACAGATCCAGTGATTTTCCCATTAAATTGAGATGCCTCTCTACCTTCCAATCCTGACTAAGACTAGGCATGTTCCAAACTCACCCTCTATCTATGACTCCTTGCAGGGAGCCAGTCTTAGAAACAGAATAAGTCTTGTTCCTTCCAAGGTAAGAGTCTTGTGATGTATGACTTTTAATAATGACAAAAAAGTCTTTCTCCTCCTTCAGTGAATCTGTTGACTATCACTCTTCTTGGCTATGAATCAGTGAGCCTACCTTTTCCTGTCTCATTCTCAGAGGCAGGGAAATCAGATTTTAACAAATTGTCATTTTTGGATAAAGTAATGTTGGAAGAATGGAAAGATGATTGGAATAGAATTCGGGATACCTGGGTTCAAGATCATCACTTACTAGTTATATGGCTATGGGCATATAACCTCAGTGAGCCTTACCTTCCTCATTAGTAAAATGGGAATGTTAATATTTGTACTCCCTACTTTACAGGATTGTTGTGAGGACCAAATGAAAGTATTATCTGCAAAGTGATTTGCAGCCCGATTGGCCACCCAGGAATATTTCTCTACTGGCTCCCTGAAGGCAGTAGAATTTCTGGGGTTGTAACAGGGAGTCAGCTCCCAATCACAAATAAGTTCAGATTTTCTTCTCCTGAGTTACTTTTTCACACTTGGTAATTTTAAGGCAAAATTCAGCAAATTTACCTTTGAGGATCACACAGAAGGTGCTTAGGGAGAGAAAGAAGATGGGAAATAGGCAGGGGCTATTTCAGCCAGGAAACTGGATTTTGCTTTGATGAAACTACAGAGAATTTCAGTGAAGTGTTTCTGGGGAAGGATGAAATGAATTTCTGGTAGCTAAGCATTAGAGAGAGCGGCAGGCAGAGAGCGATAGCCAGACTAATCGGTCTCACCCCATTTTAAGACCTTCTAGCAGGGAAAAGAATCAGGTGAAATCGAGGTTAATGTTTTCATTAAAGTCTGAATAGATTTTCATTCACTGAAGGAAAACAGGGAATGATGTGGCTATGGAGAATTCAGGTGAGGAATGTTTCCTGAGTTGGGTGTGGATGCTAGGCTTGTTGAAGACAAAGAGGAGGCAGGGCCATGCAGTGGAAAGGACTCCAACTTTGGTCTGAAAAGGATCAGGTTCAAGTCCAAGAACATTGGGGCACTAATAGGGTGAACATGGGCATTGCATTTAAGCTTTACCTCCTTCATCTGTAAAATGAATGAGAAACAACATGATGTAGTGGATAGAGTTAAGAATATCCGAGTTTGAATCTAGCCTCAGACACTAAGTTGTATGACCCAGGGCAGGTCACTGACCTTTCTGAGCCTCAGTTTCTTCATCTGTAAAATGAGTGGGTAGGGCTCCATGTCTTGTCTTGATCCTTCTAACCAATCTTTCTCCTCCATTAAGTCGAAGCCCTCTTGCAAGGGAACTGTACTTGAGGTTGCTAGAGAGATAACTCTTTTTCCATTAGACTTGAACAGTCTATGTAACACTCAGCAATAGCTGAGGACCAGGTCCAGGTTTTCTCCCCCACATTGTAGCTCAGTCCCTTGTTGTTCCTCTAGCTCCCAAGGTCAAATGGCTGCTCCTCTCCTCTTCATGAAAACTCTTCTACCTCTTGCTAGGAGTGTGTGCCCACCCCACTGTTGCCCCTAGCTGCTTCCATCTTACAGAGCCACAGGCTTTCCTCCCCTCTTTAAATCACAAGATTTTTCTATTGTGGGCTGCCTCTAGGTCAGATAGTTCTTTATAATGAGCCAAAATCTACCTCCCAGTGACTTCTTCTCATGGCTCCTTATTCTGAACACTGGGTTCAAGTAGGTTTTATTCTAATTTCTTTCCACAAGATAGCCCTGCAAATGCTTAAAGGCAGAAATCATATTCCCTCTCTTGCCTTTCTTAGGTTTTTAATTTTTTTCCACCAAGCTAAATAGCCCTAGTTCCTGAAACACCTCAGTGTAGGGCATGATTTCCAGTCCCACTGACATCTGAGGTCACCCTTCCCTGGGTGTGCTCTGCTTTGTTCATGTCTTTCCTAAAATGTGTACCACAGGTTGGAGCACATTCCTCTACATGGGATCTGACCAGGCTGGAGTACAGGAACCCAAGGGGCAGATATTTACTGGGCCCCTCCCTGTGTGCCCTCCACTCTATGCTGGTGCTGTGGAGGGGATGGGAGAAGATTCAGCCCCTGCCAATTCGCATAGATTCATAGATTGCCAGGAATGGAAGGAACCTTAGACATCATTTAGTTTCCCTTTCCCCCAATCCCATCTTTCTTCCTCTGGACACAGTCCAGGTTGTCATTTTCCCTCCTAAAATGTGGCCATTATGTTGGAGGGAGACTCAGCAACTGCAACCCATGAATACAAGCGAAACATTGACCATCGTCCCTCCTTTTCAGATTTGTAGCCCCCACACTGTGTTCCCCATCACTCATTTCCAGAGTACAGCAATTATGCTAGATGGGGTGAGGCAGCTTGGGATGGGAGCCAGTATAAAACTTGTTTGAAATATAGTCACACTGAGATTTTTTAGAGGAGCCTGGGCTAGGAAGCAATCTAATATACAGAGCTGTCTGCTGGCTCTGTCATCCACCCTAGATCAGTTCCTGGAGAAGGAAGCGTATGCTGACCTTCTCTGAAAGCAGAGATGGAAAGGCTGAGTGAGAAATCACTAGATGTGTTTGTCTACAGAAGGCCAGAGCTGCTGATTCCTCCTCTGAGCCTCAGGGGCAATCATGAGGGGATGAGGCAAATGCCTTGATTCCACTTCTATTATGCAAGATCAGAGGGAGACAAAGGAACAGCAGTGAAAAGATCATAGATGATAGATTTAGAACTGGAAGGGGCATTCCAGGACACTGTCTAACTCTCCCATCTTACAGATGAGAAAACTAAGGCCTAGAGATGGTGAAGTGATGTCCAAAGTTACACAGATAGACTCACAGGATTATAGATTTAGAGTTAGAAGGGACCTTAGGGTCCACTGAGTCCAAATCCACTATCTTTTAGATGAGCAAACTAAAGAAGACAGAGATCAAGTGACTTGCCTAGGGTTACCCAGCTAATATGTAGTTAAGGCAGGTTTTGAACCCAGACCCTCCTAATTCCAAGGCCAGTACCCTATCCACTGTACCAGACTGCCTGTCCTTGAGATCTGGATCTGGACCCAGGTCTTTTAACTCCAAAGCCTATGATAGGCCCACTGTACCTTGTGGCCCCAAGGACTTGTCCAGGGCAGCAGAGCTCTTATGATTGGAAATTAGGATCCAGAGCAGACCGCTTTACTGCCTCTGAGTATCTCATTCTTTTCAGTGCAGTGCACAAAATTTAGATGTAGCCAGGTGGTGCAGTAGACCGAGCCCTGGGTCTAAACCAGGAGTGGGGAACCTGCAGCCTTGAGCCCACATGTGGCCATCTAGGTCCTTGGGTACAACCCAATAAGTCTTATTTCTTAATGATAATCCTAGGGCTTCTCATTCTCAAGTCAGTATATATTTTTTTATTCTGAACTTAGAAAAACATTTCCATAATGTAGCAGAATAGAAAAAAAAGATAATTGTACATGAAACTGCAAATCTACTATGTTCAACTTGCTTTTCTTTTAAATATATATTAAAGTTATCATGTAATTTTCTTTTTTTCCTTTTTTTCTTCCCCCTTCCCCACTCAAGATGGCTAGCATTAGACACATATTTTTCTGTCTGTGTGTATACATATATATGTGTAAAATCATTCAATACATACTTCTATTTATCAGTTCTTTCTCTAGATACAGATAGTGTTTTCTTTCATATGTCCTTTGTTGTCAACTTGAGGATTTATAATAGTCAAAATGACTTATTTGCTCAAAGTTGTCCTTAAAACAATATTGCTGTTACTGTATACAATGTCCTCTTGGTTCTGCTCATTTTGTTCTTCATTCTTCATGCAAGTCTGTCCATGTTTTTCTAAGACCACCAAGCTCATCATTTCATATAGCACATTAGTTTTCCATCACAATCATAGGCTGCAATTCATTCCACCATTCCGTGATTAATGAGTATCCCCTCGATTTCCTGGGTTTTGCCACCACAAAGAAAGCTGCCATAAATATTTTAGAACATCAGCCTCTTTTCCTTTTTACTTATGCATCTTTGGAAATAAGCTTAGTAGTGGTATTATTGAGTCAAAGAGTATAGGCAGTTTAATAACTCTTTGGGCATAACTCCAAATTCCAAGCCAAGCCAGTATTCAGTATGCAATACCAGACTGAAGGTTTCTTCCATCATTTTCAGGTTCATGGTTGGACAAAAAAGAAGAATAGAGCAAGGGACTAGATCTGTGATTTTCCTGGTCTATAGAACTCCCATGTTAGGAAACTCCCTCCACCAATGCAGGTCATCACCTTCTATGCAACCATATTAAAGGGTATGCCCAAGGTCATACAGCTAATAATTATCAAGGCTCCCAGATTCTAGTCCAAGGATGGGGAACTTTTGGCCTGAAGGCCACATTTGGGCATGAGTCTATTTGTTACAAAAAAATCCTTTTATTAAGGGGATTTGTTCTGTGAAGTTTGGATATAGATTCCACCTACCTCTTCCTGGATCTCAGAGGACTGTTGCCTCCAAATTCCCAATTATCTACCATCTTCTTTTGCTGCTGCTATCTCCAGGTGCCCTGTCCCAGGGCCCACTTCGCCCTTCTCCTCTTTCCACTTACTCTGCACCCCCCAGACCACAGGAATCCATTTCCTAGGGTTTATTTATAGAGGGAAAAGAGTGTATACAAATTTAGATATAACAGAGAGGAAGTTCATCAGAAGTGCATGTATGAGAAATCTGTCCAGTCCTGCACTAGGAGCTAGGTAGACTAAACTTCCTTAAATTATCCAGACTCAAGTTCCCCCTAAATCTGTCCTGGCAATTCAGATCCTCCTTGGAGCCACTGCTTCTAAAATTTTCTTGGGTTCAGAATAGTAGTTTCCTCTCAGAAGGCCTCCAAATTTAATTTGTAATCCTCTATTGGATACACTAAGGTCATTAGCCTATTCTATAATCCCTAGACTTCTCAGCCAATCAGAAAACCCCCTAATGGTCAGGTATACTTGATATGCTTCCCCATAATATGCATTCATTTCTGAGTTAATTTGCTAGCTATCTCTCTGTTCCTCTCTTCACCAAAGAACACGCCAGGTAGTACCACTTATTTAAGAGAAGAGAGTTATTCAAGATCACATGGAGAGTTCATAGGATCAGGGATCTAGCTATTTTGACAAAATCCTCTGAGGCCATCTAGTATAGCTTCCTCATTTAAGAGATAAGGAAACAGGCATTTCATGAGATGAAATAATTTGCCCAGATCCTTGGAATCCAGAACCAGCATCCCTTTTGTCATATTAAGCAGATAATATAAATTCTTATGATCCTATGATTTAAGTTGGAGGGTACCTTACAACTGATGCAGTCCATTCCCTTCCTTTTCCTATAGTACCTATTATTTGCAGATGGAGAAACTGAGGCATAGAGAGGGGAAGAGACATTTATTTAGCTCACTTAAGCATTTGTTAAACATTTATTATATGTTAGGCTTTGTGCTGAGTAATAAGTGTAGAAAGATATAAAAGGAGGAGATGGTCCTTTGAGTAGCTCAAAGTCTACTTTGGAAATGAAACATGTATACGTGTAAATACCATGCCAGGTAGAGAAGGAGAAAGACAAAGTTCTCCAGTAAAATTTAAAGAAAGAAAGGCTATTTTCAGTGGGAATGGAAGCAGAAAGTATAGTTGGGGTTTATACAGAGGATCCCCAGAGTTCCCCTGATGGATTTCATCTGAATACTTGTGCTAACTCAGCATTGGGACAACTAGGATGGCGAAGGCCTGGGATGCTTCCTGTCCTCCATGTGAAACTGAACCTTGAGGATGATGAAACAATCTCCTTATTGGCTACTGAGCAGGAAAGGTCCACACCCACTGGACTCTTAAAAGGGAGGGGGTGATCCCTTAACTGACTCTTGCTTTTGCCATCTGCAGAGTGTAGTAGGAGCCTTAGGAAGCCATAATGGGTAGCTGCCATGTAGCTGTGAGCTCATGGTAGCTAAAGTTCTGCTTAGTTGTCCCCTGCTCCCCAGATCAGCTCCTTGTGTTTGAGGCTGGTGCCCCTGAGGAGGCAGGTTACTGATGACTGAGTAAGGACTTCTCTCCCTCTTTTTCAGCTTGAATGGGCCAGAATAAGTCACACAAGAGGAGCAGGAATGGATGGATTTTACTCTACATTCAAGACATAACTCATTGAATTATCTTTTGCCCCAAACCCACCTCTCTTTCAATTTTCATTTCTGTCAAGGGCATCAGTCAGGTTCACAGTCTAGAAATCATCCTTGATTCAATTCTCTTTTATTCAAGCAGTTTGGTAGTCTTGTAATTTCCATCCCCACAATATCTACAGCATCTGATGACTTTTCACTACTCACACAGCCAACACTAGCTCAGAATCTCATCTCCTCTCGTCTGGCCCATGACAATAGCCCTTAGTCAATTTCCCTACCTCAAATTTCACCCCCTTCCACTCCATCCTCCACACCTTTCCCTCCCCCAACTCAAAGTGCAGGTCTGACCATGTCCTTCTACTCACTTTAGGGGCTCCCTGTTACCTCTGCTTGTTTGTCATTTAAAGCCTTTCACAACCTAGACCCAAGCTGCCTTTCCAGTCTTATTATTATATAGGGTATTACAAAACCATAATTTAGTTTTAAATTCTTTAATTTTTAATTTTTTTTTTTGCTTTTTGGAGGGCAATTGGGGTTAAGTAACTTGCCCAAGGTCACACGGCTAGGTTTTTGTTTGTGTGCGTGTTAAGCGTCTGAGGCCGGATCCGAACTCAGGTCCTTCTGACTCCAGGGCCGACGCTCTACTCACTGCGCCACCTAGCCGCCCCTAGTTTTAAATTCTTAAAAATTTAATATTAAAGATAGACTTCAGGAAAATTGGTAACTGTTTGGAGGATGGATTGGAGTAGGGGTCAGATTTGAGGCAGAGAAACCAGTTAAGAGGCTATTGCAGTGGTCCATGCAAGGTTGAATAGTTGAATATGGCATTAAGGCATTTGGAAAACCCTATATAGAGCTCTCCTTCCTGTACTCCACAGTCCAGCCTGCTTTTCTTCCTTCTCATACAAAAACACTTGTCAAATATCCAGACAGGGATAGGAAATTAAGGCATGATGCCTTTCATTAAGCAGAATCATGTAAAGAAAGAGGAATTGATTTATAGTAAATTGAAATCAAGGACAATTCACTTTTTCTTGTTTTGCTTCATCTGTTGTGAATCTCTACCCACAGAGAACCATGACTCCCTGATGAAAAAGTGTTATGTTCACTGTTATGACCAATTGTTTCAGTGTTTTATTATGTCTCTTTCAATTAAATAGTTCCTAAAATGTTTAGGTACATTGATCAAATTAATTGAATAATGAATCATTAGTAGAAAATGATTATTTACAAGGATGCCCTATCTCCAGGATATAAGTAGGGATTTTTTTAGAAAACTGTTCAGTTACATTGCTATCATTACAAAAAAAAATTATCATTCATGTTTATGGTAAGAGTAAAAAGGTTTTTTTTACCATTAATAAATAAAATTTTAGAATCTAAAATATTATTTGTTTTTATATTATCTTTAGCTCATCCTTTAAAAATTTTCTGTATGTCTTATGAGCAATCAGCAACTATTCATTATGTATCTACTATGTTCCAGGCATTGTGCTATTACCTAAAGACATAACTGTCACTAAATTATCTTTTAATTTAAATTATCTTTCAATCTCTATCACAATGAACTTATATGCTAATATATACACAGTATATTAGTATATAATATACATACATATAATTAAATAGATATATTAAGGAGCATGCTCAAAATCTTGTTACTAAGAGGGGTGTGTGATTTAAATAAAAGTTTGGACATTACTGTTCTAGGCAGTAGAGAGTTAATGAAGGTTTGTCAGCAGCTGGGAAATTTGGTCAGGTCTATTAGGAAAATCATTTTGGTAACTATGAGGAGATTTAAAGGATTTTTCTACTAGTCTCTGTGAATGCTGGAGACATCCTGAATGAGGAAACTGGCCTCTGAGGACTGAACTATGAACAATGGGTGGAAGTTGTAAGGAGACAAATTTAGCCTTTTGTATGAGACATTTTTTATTGAACAATTAGAACTGGAATGGGCTGTATTGGGAAGTCATAGCTTCCCTCTCCCTAAAGATATTTAAACTGAGCGGTATGTGATTGTGATGGAATGTTATTATGCTATATGAAATGACAAACCAAATTATTTCAGAAAAACCTGGAAGACTTATATGAACTGATGCAAAGTGAAGTGAGCAGAACCAGGAGAATGGTGTACACAGTAACAGCAATATTGCATGATAAGGAATTGTGAATGACTTAGCAATTCTCAGCAATACAATGATCTAAGACAATCCCAAAGGAGTAAGGATGAAGTGTGTTATACATCTCCAGAGAAAGAACTGATATTGTTTGCATGCCCTTTTTCCATTTTCTTTCATTCTTTTTTCTTTTATTTGAGTCTTCTTCTACAAAATTACTAATATGGAAATGTTTTACATGATTACAAAAAAAAAAGATATTCAAGTCAAAGCTGGATGACTACTTGTTTTTTTTTTTTTTTGAGCAATTGGGGTTAAGTAACTTGCTCAAGGTTACACGGCTAGTCATTATTTGTGTGTGGGTGCTCATTTTCTGAGGCCGGGTTTGATCTCGGGTCATCCCAACTCCGAGGCCGGCGCTCTTACTCACTGCGCCACCTAGCCGCCCCATGACTACTTGTTGATTGGGCTATAGTAAGGATTCCTTTTGGCTTCAGGGTGAACTCGATGTCTCCCAATGTGTCTCTAACCCTGGAATTTTGTGGTTCTGTGATTCAGCATGATTAAAGAGGAAGAGACAAAGGCAAGAGAGTTTATGGACATAGAATCAGCAGGTCTTGGATGTGAAGGATGAAAGAGAAAGAAGAATAAAAAACTCTGTGGTACTCATCTTGCGTGACTAAGTGAGGAGGTGGTGCCATCAACAGAAATTGAGATGAGCTATGGGTTTGATGGGAAAGATGATAAAGTCATTTTTGAACACATCAAGGTTGAGATGCCTCGGGGACATCCAGTTGGAGATACCTCCAATAGGAGATATAGGACTGGAACTCAGGAGCGGAATTAGTGTTGGATTTATGGTAATTATCTGTAAAGAGGTAATGTAGATGAGATCTTCAAGGAAAACAATGTGGAGATAAAAGGGTTCTGGTCTTAGCCTTAGGGTTCACCCACATTTAGGGGACAAGACATAAATAACAGTCTAACACAAGATGCTTAGAAAAAGTGATCAGATGAGGGAGGAAGAGATTCAGGGAAGAACACAGTTATGGAAGCTAAAGAGGAGGGTCAACAATGTCACATGCTTCAGAAAGTTCAGTGGGGACAAGGACTGAGAAGAAAACATTGGACCAAGCAATTGAGAAGCAACTGATGACCATTTTGGGGGGAATGTTAGTGCCAAGAGGGAGAAATCAGACTGAAAAAAGTGATTTATAGATTTTTCAAATTAGTGACAGATCTTGTGTAATAGTTGAAAGAATATTGCATTTGGAGTGACAGGACATGAGTCCAAATTTAACTTTACACATACAACCTTTATGACCTTGTATAAGTTTTTTTTTTTTTTTTTAACATCTTGGGCCTCATTTTTCTCATTTGCAAAATGAGGTGGTGTGGTTTGGAATAGATTATCTCTAAGGTTCTTCGTTGTTGTTTAGTCATTTTTCGGTCATGTCCGACTCTTCGTGACTTGGGAGTATATCCAAATCTAAATCTGTCATCCCTTGATTAGAATCTAGGATCCTATGAGTCAGACCTTAGAAAGATCATGTTATTAGGAAGCTGGAAAGAGTCCTGGACTTGAAATCAGGAAAACCTGGGTCAATCTTGCCTTCAACTTATTACTTGGATGATCCTGGGCAAGATCACTTAATCTCTCTCAGACTCAGTTTTCTTATCTGTAAAATTCAGATAATAATAGAACCTACCTCCCAGTGTTGTTGTGAAGATCTAATGAGATAATATATGTAAAGCAATTCACAAGTATTAAAGTTATATATTAATATACCTATACATATGTATGTATACACATATGTATATATGTATACATATATCATACACACAACACAATACATATATGCACACATACACGTGTGTGTACATATATATATATATATGTACATATATATCTGCTATATCTGACCTTCCTCCTCCATTGGACTATGTTTCCCTAAGAAGGGACAAGACTTGCTCAAGGTCATAAAAAGAGTAGAGTTTTCTCACACTGAAGCTTTTGCCAACCACAAGTCTATACATGGGTCTGACTTTCTTCTGACCTGGTGATGTTTACATGGCGTCTGTTGAAGGATGGAAGTGCCAACAAGGCTTGTTCTCTGTACTCTCCCTCTGCCTTTGGCCGCCCCCCTGCCTGTCCATGTGACTGGAGTTGGCTGGCAGGCACTGGGTCAGTGCCAATCTATGTCAAAAAGATTGCATCTGGCATTGGTTTGGCAAAGCTCTGCCAATTCAGACTTCCCACTTCTGGTGCAGATGTTGGGCACACTCACCTCCGGGTAGGGGTGGAGTGGGGGCAAAGGGTTGTGTAACCTGTCTGCTCTTCACAGCTGCTGAGAGAAGAAAACAGACCTGAGTTAACCTTGGCTCAGCTCAGAGGGTTCCCACAGTTAAAGACTAAGAAGTTTGGGTGTTCTTTAGCTTTTGGTACTGAAACCCAGGGGGCATGTGTGAGCCAGGTAACTCCTGAAGATCTTAGCACTGGGGAAACAGCCAGCAAGGGCATTAAAATAAAATAGAATGAAGAGCGGCCTGGTTACAGAGCCATTAGACCTGGTTTGTCACCCCTGATCCAGTGCTTGCCAGATTGGGTGACTTCCATGTCTTGTCCACAAAGTGGAGATCATAATACTACCTACCTCACAGGGTCATTCTAAGGAGCAAATGAGATAATGAATGCAAAATGCTTTGCAAATCTTCAAGTCCTATCTAAATGTCAGCTATTTTTTATGATTCCCCCCTTGCTGGTTCCCTATCTTTAAAAGTCTCAGAGAATAATTTTTTAAAAATCAATGTAGGAAGCATGGTCAATTCATAAGCTACCTCTGGCAGTAAAGACCCCCTTGAGTATTAATGGAATAAGAGAATGTCAGAACAGGAATCAGCATTTAGAAGTAGGAGGGATTTTAGAGACCCTCTAATCTAACCTCTTCATTTTATAGAAGATGAAACTTGGGCCCTGACAGGGCGAGTGACAACCAAGGCTGACAGAAGCAGAGTTAGAAGCAGAGTTGGAACGAAACTCCGGGTCTTCTCATTCCCTATCTGCACCAGAAGGGGCCTTAAAACAACACACATAAAAAAGTTAGAACATAACAGGGAGCCCTAGCACCTAGAACATAGCATATCCGGAAGTGACCTTAGAACTTGGGAAGGTTCCATGGTTCTCTGACCTGGCCAGACCACTTCTGGAGTGAGAGCTGGATACAATTCTAGGGTCACATTTTAGGAGGAATGTAGAAAAACTGGGGAAAGGACAGCTAGATGGTGTAGTGGACAGAGTGCCAGGCCTGGAATCAGGAAGGCTCATCTTTATGAGTTCAAATCCAGCCTCAGACACTGACTAGCTGTGTGACCCTAAACTTAAGTCACTTCACTCTGTTTGCCTCAGTTCCTCATCTGTAAAATGAGCTGGAGAAGGCAACAGCAAACCACTACAGTATCTTCGCCAAGAAAACCCCACATGGGGTCATGAAGAGTCATGCACGACTGAAATGACAATAACAACAAAAAAAGTCTGAAGAAAGGAAAGAAAAAGAAAGGTGACCATAGTGAGGGAACTAGACACCAGGTCACACAGAGATAAGTCTAAGCAAATTGAACCTGAAGAGAGAAGACTTAGAGGTGGGGTATTATTACTGTTTTCAAATATTCCTGATGGGGAAGAAGAATTAAACTTATTCTGCTTGGTCCCAGAAGTCAGAACTAGGCACATTGTGCATGGCATCAGTGAAAGGGGGTATGTTTAGATTTGGATATAAGGAAAAACTTCTAAGAATTGGAGATGTTCAAGAGTGAAATGCCTACTTTCAGGCAGCGGGTTCTCCTTTTCTGGAAGCCTTTAAGCTTCAGGCTTAGATGGACCCTCAGGGGTATGGTAGAGTAGATTTTTATTCAGATAGAGGTTTCATTGGAACTATCTCTGAAGTGTTTTCTAGCTCTGAAATTGTGATTGATCATAAAATGTTAGCATTAGAAAGGACATAGAATTTAGAAATTAATCCAGGCTGTTCACCAGAGGTTCAAATAAGCTTGAAGCTTAAATACTTTGGTCACATAATGAGAAGATGGAACTCATTGGAAAAGACTCTGATGTTAGGAAAGGTTGAAGGCAAAAGGAGAAGGGGATAGCAGAGGATGAGATGGATAGAGAGTGTCATGGAAACAATGAACATGAACTTGGACAAATTTTGGGAGATGGTGGAGGACAGAAGGGCTTGGCATGCTTTGGTCCATGGGGGCACAAAGAACGGGGCACATCTGAACAACAAGGGTTTAGAGCTGACACAACTCATATATCACTTTATCCAATATCTCATTTTGCAGAGGAGACCACTGAGGCTCAGTAATCTGTAAAATACTAATTGTCAGAATCAGTGTATGAATGCAGCTCTTTTGGCTTCAAATCCAGGGCTCTTTTCACTACATCATGTTGCTGATGGAGATTTTATTTTTAGGAGAAATTGTAGGGAAGATTTTATTTTTAGAGAGATGGTCACTGGCCAAGTGGGATATGGCAGGTAAGGCTCCCTAGGGCTTTAAAGAGGTTGGCCCAAGCCAGAGAACCCATATTTTATTTGCAGGTTAAAGATTCCAGCTTTTTCACTCTGTGTGTGTGTGTGTGTGTGTGTGTGTGTGTGTGTGTGTGTGTGTATGTGTGGTGTGTCTGCCTGCCTGAGCCCACTTCATCAGAGCGAATATATATCCTCATTTCCCATTGACTATGTTGAACAAAGCTTTGGAGACATCAGCTGTCTTATTACCATTTACATTCAACTTTTGGAGATTAATACTGTCTTAGAGAAATTCAACAGAGCTTATTCACATTGGAATTGGTGGTGAGAATGTTTTCAGTCTTGTTAACTCCCAGTGAGGCTGCATGAATGACGACTCCTGGGCTTCCACACAACTCCATGCTTTCCTCTGCCTCAGGAGTCGGCCATTTATTATGGTGTGGACGTGGTTTTAAAGAATACAGACCATCTGCTCTTTGAAAAGCAATGTGGCTTGGTGGGGAAAATGCTGCATTTGGAATCAGGGGACTTGGATTCCACTCTGTTTCACCACTTAGCAATTGTGCCATCTTAGAGCTCATTGCCTTTGGGCCTCAGTTTCTTCACCTGTAAAGTGGGGGCAGTCTGCTATTTTTTATACTCATCTCATAAGGTTTTTGTAAGGAAGGCACTTTGCAAAAATTTAAAGCGCTGTGGAAATGTGAATTTTTTTTCTTTTGGGTGAAAGAAAGAGCACCTACTTTCAGATCTGTTTTGGAAGTTACACAGAAAATATGGACTAGAATATTTTCAGGCCATTCCTTTTGGTTGGGCTGAGACAAGTGCTAGATTTAGAATCAGGAGACCTGGATTCAAGTTCACATTTATGCATGTCTCATTAACCGAGCAAACTTGGGCAAGTTCCATGAATACCTTTGAGCCTCAGATCCTTCATCTCTAAATTAGTGGGGGGGGGGGGGTAATTCATGTCCAGCCAACTTCACAGAGCTGTGTACATCAAACTGTATGTACTGTGCTATGTGGTGAGTATAGCTAGGGGTGGCCGTCGTTGATGAGGATTCAGTGTGATATTGACAAGATGAATTCTTTTCCCTGTCCAAGGTTGTCACCATTAGTGTTACTTTGAGGACAATTGATTCTTTTCCAGTTCATACACCTGTATTATACCATTGACCTTGGCCCCTGAAAGAAAAATGAACAGAGAGACACAAAGACAAAGAGAATGAGAGCTGGGAAGTTGTACTTGGTTCCCTGCAGGGAAATCTGTACAACCAAGGGAACTTTGTACTATGGGAAACCACGCGCACCAAGGATTCTGTCTGTTTAAAAAAAGTGTTTATCAATTGTATCCCTGGTACTTAACACAGTATCTAGCATGCTGTAGGTACTTAATAAATGCTTATTGGATTGAAATCATGAGGACATAGCAGCTGACAAAAAGAGTCCAAAGAGAGGGATTCTTCCGGGAACCTATGGAGTTCCTGGCCCCACAGAGAAGTTTTTGGATTCAGCAAGAGCTAAAGCTGAGAAATAGCAAAACACAGAGGGATGGTGTAGAGGAGTAAAGACCTTGCTTCTCTGTTACTTACTGTGAGTTATGTGAACTGTGCATATTTGGAAAAAAGCATTGATGCTTTTTTTGGGGAAGGGGGGAAGGCAAGGCAATTGGGATTAAGTGACTTGTCTAAGGTCACACGGCTAGTGTTAAGTGTCTGAGGCTGGATTTGAATCTAGGTCCTCCTGACTCCAGGGTTGGTGCTCTATTTGCTGTGCCACCTAGCCTCCCCAAGGGTTGATGCTTTAGTAACCATGAGGGCTTTCTCCTAGTGGATAGGTTTCCACGCAGGGGCAGTACTATAAATATGGGGGAATGCAGACTAATAGTGATGAGATAGTTTGCTTGAACCTCTAGTTATCCAGGTCCTCCCCCATTTCCCTTTTATGAATATGTGTGACTCAACCCCAGGTCAATACTGAAAGTTAGGAGGCTTCTACCACAATAATATCAATTTGAGTATCAAACTCAAATAGAAATAGAGGTCACTAAACCATACAAGTTCATCCCTTCAGTCATATATTCTCCTCCCTGTTTGACTTTTTTTTTATTAAAGGAGCCATCCCTCGACTCACATCTTAAAGAGGCCTGTCCACTGAATGGGTGTTGCCTCACTCAGAGTGAGAACCTGAAAAGACCTTACCTTAAAAGGGCCCAGGTCTCCCATTGCATCCTAAGCCATTTCTAGTTGTCCTGATGAATATCTGGCCACGGGACCCAGGCGACTCTGCAGGAGAAAGTGAGGCTGGTGACCTAGCACAGCCATTCCTCACTCAAATCAAAGTCAACTGCAAGTTATGTCATCATTTCCCTGATGTCATGGTCCTCTTCAAGAATTAAGGACAAACCACAACAACAATATTGTCTTAGCAAAATCACATATTAACCCTATCTATGTTCCATTGTGTTTAAAAATTTTGCTAAATAATTCCCAATTGCATTTTAATTTGGCTTGACATATGACACTTAGGAATGTCGGGGAGGCATAGAGCATGTTTGGCATGGAGTTTACTGGACCAGGCAGATTGCCCAAGAACCCTGAGTTGTTCCCTTTGTCAAAAACCAAACCAAACTACAAATTTTGGTGGGAGAAGGTTGCATGAAGAAGAATCTGAGCTGAAAAAGCTATTGGTGAGTCTCTTTTAAGGGCTGCTGAGGCAACTGTTCATAAGCCTGATAACATTTGAGAAGTCTGGTGTATTTCCAGGGCATGTTTCAAAGACATTACAGAGAACCTCCTAAGACTTATAAAAAAGATGACTACTATCCAATTCTGGCATGCACAGGCTACCAGGACAGATGCATGATATGCATGGGGTACCAGGAAAGAAAAATTATATAGATTAGGAGTTTGAGAATCAGATCACACAAGCCTGGCACAAAAGCACGATCAAGTAGTGACAGGGGACTTCAATTATCCAGACATCTGCTAAAGCTCTTTTTCTGTCAAAAGCAGAGCAGTTAAAAGTGACTGACTTGCCTTTTTAATAATTTCATCCTTAAAAAGGCAGAGGAAATGACAAGGGAAAATTCTATTCTGGACCTCATTTTCATAGATAGGGAGGAAGGGAGGTAATAAACATTTATTAACTGCCTACTATGTGCCAGACATTATGCTAAATACTTTACAAATATCATCTCATTTAATACTCAAAACAACCCTGGGAAGTAGGTGCTATTATGATTCCCTATTTTACAGTTGAGAAAACAGAGACAGACAAAGTGACTTACCCTGGGTCAAACATCTGGTAGGTCTCTGAGGTTGGTTTTGAATTCAGGTCTTACTGACTCTGGGCCCAGTACTCTATCCACTCCATTACCTAGCTGATAGAAATGTGGAGAAGGAGGGAGAGGATAATTCCCTCCCACTATTTCTGGTAGAGGAGGGGAAATCTGGATAGAAGGAGATGTCTGAAATAGTCTGACATGCACGCTGGGATCTTGGAAAGTAGATTTCAAAGGGTTCAGAGGAAGGCCAGATGCCCCATGAACCAAAATTCTATTAGAGAAACTAGTCTGAAATACTTGTTGGAGTCAAGATGGCAGAGTAGAAACAGGACTTCTGTGGGGCTCCAGCTCCCACCTCCCTCAATTCATGTAAAAGGTGACTCTGAACAAACTTTGGAGCTACAGAACCCACACAATGACACAGAGAAGCTAAACTTACACTGAGGACAGCCCAGCAGGCCAGCAGGAAGCAGCTAGCACAGCACTCCGGGAGCCGACCCCAGGACTGCTGGAGCCAGAGGTCTTAGCCCTAGGGCGGCCTGACCAGCAGCCTGCTAGAGGGACCCCAGAACACCAGCAGCTGTGGAGTTTCCAGAATTATCAACCCACAGATGCTAAGGACAAAGTGAGAGGTCAGTGCAGTGTGAACTTTGGGATCTGGTAGTTTGGGAGTGTGGTTGGCCTTTGCCCCCAGGGCAAGAATTGGCTGAGGCAAAGCAGCTGTGCAGCCACTGTCTAGTGGCAGTTTCAGCTCTTGACCTGCAGATTGTAGGGGGACCAAGAAACCAGTCTGAGGGGTAATTGCTCTTGCTTTAACCTGCTTGGATCTGGATTGTGGTCTAGGGTAGAGGTCCTGGGGTGTGTAACCAGCTTGTCAGAGCGTGTTGTAGCTTCAGAGAGGGCACCCAACTAATACCTTTGGCAGCTGAGAAAACCCTAGCAATTGGGATAAAGCTCTCATTTCTGGTAGCAGAGTCCTACTGTGGCAAAAAGCCCAAAAGTCAAATAATTGAGTGGCAACATGAGCAAACAAGGGAAGCAAAGCAAACAGAGCAACCCAACTTTACACTCCTATTTTGGGGACAAAAAGGATGAAAGCACGAAACAGGAGGAAGACAATGAAGTCAGAACTCCTTCACCAAAAACTTCCAAGAAAACTACAAACTGGTTACAGGTCATGGAGGACATTAAGAAGGATGTTGAAAACCAAATATGAGAAGTGGAGGAAAAATTGGGAAGAGAAATGAGAACAACGCAGGTAAATTATGAAATGAGAGTCAACAACCTGACTGAAGAAAATAACACCTTAAAAAATAGATTAACTCATATGACAAAAGAGGCTCAAAAAGGCAATGAGTAGAAGAATGCCTTAAAAATCTGAATTTGGCAGATGGAAAAAGAATCTTAAAAGCTCACTGAAGAGAATCATTCCTTCAGAATTAGATTGGAAAAATGGAAGCTAATGACTTTATGATAAATCAAGATACTATTAAACAGATCCAAACAAATGAAAAAATAGAAGGCAATGTGAAATATCTCATTGGGAAAACCACTAACCTGGAAAATAGATCCAGGAGAGGTTTAAATTTAAAAATTATTGGACTACCTGAAAGCCATGATCAAAAAAAGTACCTAGAAACAGAAGGCAAAAGGGAATGGATCAACCTTATTCTCATTGAATTTGGCTTAGGGAGGGAATGATATACACACTAAATAGGGTATCTTACCCTACAGGAGAGTAGGGAGAAAGGGGATGAGAGGGAGATGATGGAAGGGAGGGCAGACTTGGGAAGGAGGGAAGTTGGAAGCACCCACTTTTGAAAAGGGACAGGATCAAAGTAGAGAATAGAACAAGTGGGAAGTGGGATAGGAGAGAGGGAAATATAGTCAGTCTTTTTCAATATATCCACTATGGAAATGTTTGGAAATATATGGAAATATATATATATATATATATATGGAAATATATATATATATGGAAATATTTGGAAATATATGGAAATATATATATATATATATATATGGAAATATATATATACAGGCACTGGGGCATAGAGATCCACCATGCCCTACTGGAAAGTCAGAGGGGGTATGGGAAAAGACATGGGGGAGAGTAGATTGGAGGAGGGTATATCCAGTGGGATTGCTATTTTGGGGTGATAGGTAGGGGAAAAATTGGGGAAAATTTGTAACTTAAAATCTTGCAGAAATGAATGATGTAAACTAGAAGTTAATAAAGCATTTGATAAAAAAAAAGAAAAGAAACTAGTCCAGGAAGGATGAAAGTAGCTCAAGAAGGCAATTGTGAAAACAAAAAGGGAAACAGTTCTGATGACGAGAAGAAATGGGATTTGTTCTATGATAGCGATGTGGATTTGCAAGAAACTTACCAACAAATTCAGATTTTTAAAAAGAATGAATAGAAGATAGAAGTAAGGATAGAGAACAGAGGATGAGTATAAGCGTATGATATTGTTTTGTAAGACTCATGCCAGGAGTGCTTATGCTCAGAATAAATTGAGGCTGATGAGGGAAGCTAAGTATAACAAATAGGATTTATTTTCTTTTTTAAGCTACATTAGAAGAGAAAGGAGAATCAATAAAGAGATCGGGCCTCTGCTTAGAGTGGAGGTGCTGATGCTCACTGGTAACAGGAGATGGAAGAGCTTCTCAACTGAGAGTTTTCTTCTGTTTTCTCTACCAAGGGGATTGCTTTTTGCACTGGAAATGGAAATTGGAAGCATCTATGTTGAAAATAAAAGATACCTGTGTGCCAAACTGGATGTGTGCATGGATTAAACAGATCCTAAGACAATGACCAAGGCTGGCCATCCTGTGAGAGACAATTTTTCAAGTTCACAACATCTGTCCAGGTGCTGAGCTAGCACATGAGACCTACTCTCAGGAGCTCTCACATTAGGTCATGGACTTTAATCAGCCACCAGTTTGTGCATTCGACATGTTCCTCCTTTACTGTTTGATACTATAGTAGATGAAACATTTGTGGAATACAAATAGTTAACATGGAATTGATACCCAAGATAAAGAAGGAGGCAGGAAAATGGCATTGAATTGCCTTTGATGAATTCAAGTCACCTGGTCCATATGACCTATACCCTTGGCAATGATGTAATTACTGGCCTGTTGTCAATATTTGAATGGTCCTGGAAAAGGGAGGGGGAACATAATATTAAAGAAGGGAAAAATCCCAATCTTGAAAAAAGAGAAGAGAAGAGAGCCTGCAAACTAAAGGCCAGTGAGCTTGACTTTAATTCCTAGGAAAATTATAGAATGTATCATTAAAATTGTTGTTATTGCTGTTCATCCTTTGTTAAAGAGGTGTTTACTGAACACTTAGGAAGAGATGGAGTACTGGGCCCTGTGTCAGGGAGACTCATTTTTGTGAGTTCAAATCCAGTCTCAGACATTTACTAGCTGTATGACCCTGGACAAGTCACTTATCCCTGTTTGCCTCAGTTTCCTTACCTGTAAAATGAGTTGGAGAAGGAAATGGCAAAACACTTCATTATCTTTGCAAAGAAAACCCCAAATGGGGGTCGTGAAGAGTCAGACATGAATGAAAAATGGCTGAAATTCAAGGAAGGGATGAGGTGATTACAAAGATTTAGCTTGGTCTCATGAAAAATTAGATCATACAGCTAGACAAATCATATTTCCTCTTTTTGACAAGCTACTGACCTGGTAGAATAGGTAAGTACTATAACTATAATTTATATAGATTTTAACAAAACATTTTATAGAGTATCTCATACCATTCTTCTGGAAAAGATGGAAAGATGTGGCCTAGTCAATAATACGGTAGTTATATTCAGACCTCACTGAATATCTGGGTTTTAAGAGTTGATGTTAATGGGTCAATGCCAATGTGGCAGAAGGTCTCCATTGGAAACCCTAGGGATCTCTGCTTGGTTATGTTCTATTTAACATTATTATCAGTGACTTAGGTGAGTTGTCATTCTCATCAGGTTATCAGATGATACAAAGATGGGAAGGATAGTTAACACTGTGGGATACAGAATCAAAATAAAAAATGTATCTCGATAGGCTAGAGCTGTGGTATCAAAACTCAAATAAAAACCAGGGCCACTAAGCCATATCCCTACAGTCATACAGTGCCTTAGAAAACCACAGATTAACACTATCTATGTTTTATTGCATTTTATTGGGTTAAATATTTCTCATTTATATTATTTTTTGAGGCAATTGGGGTTGTGTCCAGGGTCACACAGCTAGGATTTGAGGCCAGAAGTGAACTCCCATCCTCTTGACTCTAGGGACTTTGTTCTAGCTACAGCACCTCTAGTTGCCCCTCGACTATATTTCAATCTGGTTTGACTGCACTTGGGAGTGTTGTAAGAAGAATTGTGAATCCAAAGAGAGGAAATTCAATAGTTATAAATGTAAAGTCTTTCACTTGGTTCCAGAAATCAACTTTGTAAGTATAGGGTGGGGGAGGCATGGTTAGTAAGCAGTTTGTCTGAAAAAAAGGTCTTAGTCTTTCAGTGGACTGAAAATTCAATATGAGTTAGGAGTGTGATTGCTGTTGCAATCACAAAAACCAGTGCCATCTTGGGTTGTTTTAGGAGAAGCATGGCTTCAGGAAGAAGGAAGGGATAGTGCCTCTATCCTCTGACTGGGTCATCCCTCACTCGAAGAACTGTGTTCAGTTCTGCGTGCCACAGGTTAAGGAACTATTAACAGGAGAGTGTTCAGGGGAAGGAAACCAGGATAGTGAAAGGGTCTAAGTCTATGGAATAGGAGTATTGGTTCAAAGAACCGGGAATGTTTAGACCTGAGAAGAGATGACTGGATGGGGAGATGGTAACTACATTCTTTAAACTTTTTTTTTCCTTTTTTGGAGGGGGGAAGGTAGGGCTGTTGGGGTTAAGTGACTTGCCCAAAGTCACACAGCTAGTTTTGTGTGTGTGTGTGTGTGTGTGTGTGTGTGTTAAGTGTCTGAGGCCGGATTTGAACCCAGGTCCTCCTGACTCCAGAGCCAGTGCTCTGTTCACTGCGCCACCTAGCTGCCCCAGTGGTAACTACATTCAAGCCGCCAAAGGGCTCTCATGTGGATTTACTCTGCTAGGACCCAGAGGGTAAAATTAACATATAGTAGCCATGGGCTGAAGTTGCAAAGATGGCAAATTTAGGTTTGATGTCAGAAGAAACCTCCTGTTAATTAGAGCTGTCCAAAACTGTGAGGTGATGAGCTGTCTCTCCTTTTGCAGCAGAAAGAGCAGTAGCTCTCAGACATCATTAAGTCTAATTTCTCATTTTATAGATGAGAATACCCTGAGATGTAATTAGTCTGGTCTGGTACCTAGGCACTCTTTTGCTATCTAACTATTTCTCTTGGGTTCTGATTCCCTATTTACCATCTTTTGTTCTGTCCCTTTTAATCTAAAGATTATTCTCCTTGGCAGGAAAAAAAAAAACAGGAGTAAAATTAGGTTTGTCTTCTTGTATTTCCCTCCATGTGGGAATATGGATGGGAATTATAGATGCCATCCAAGACATTCTGTACATGGGCCAGACCCTGGCCCACTTGTCTGTCAAAACTTTTCCAGGCCTTTGGGGGCCAGATTTTAAATTCACATTTACATGGAAATGTTCTCAAAGTCTGAGGCCTGACAGAGGTGACTACTGACATGGATCTTTGTTAGGACACTAGGAGTACAGAGTGTTAATAGGCAGCAATTGATCCCAGGTCAATTAGGCCACCTGGGTCAGCTGAACTACAGGCAGTTATATCTGAAAGATCATGGAAAATGGGAAGGGTGCCACAGGACAGGAGAAGAGATGATGTTCTAGTTTAAAAAATATATATATTTGTGAGTATGTATGTACATACATACACATATACATATATATGTATATATGCATATACATATATATATATAAGCATACATACACACATATGTAATGACCAGTTCATTTTCCTTTGATTCCCATGATAATTCTGGAATTCATCTCTTTGGATAGTTAACAACTAGAAAAAGTCATTATCACCAAGAATCAGCACAATCTCATTTCTTTTCTTCGCCCTACTCTACCAGGGGATTAGACTCACCTGTAGGTATAATTTGGGGTGCATGGGGTATTCAGGGAGGACTAGCACCTCTGGTGTGAGGACTTGACAAGCCCTTTTCTGGGCTGCTTCTCCATGTTCAGGTATCCACCTTCATCTAACTCTCACCTGTGGCTCCATGTAGCACATGCAGTGGCCACACCCTGGTAAACTGTCTCAGCAGATGGGCCAAACCAGGTTGAGGGTAACCTACAGGCCTCAGACCCATCAGTGAGTTAGGGGGATGTCTACCCCCAAGCACGTGAAGACTTACCCTGGCCATCAAGATGGCTAAGGCAGGCTCTGGGGAGTGCTTAGAGCTTAGCCAGGCATCAAAAATGCCAAGATCATCCAGAGCATCCTGAGCCATCTCTAGTCATCTTGACTTTTGTCCTGACACTGAACTTCAATGATTCTAGAAGAGTGAGTTTTATGACTTTGTGCAACTCTGCTACACTTAGATCCAATTCAAAATCGACAAAATCTTTTGATGAACAACACAGAGATGCTGACTAGACAATATCACAAACGGCCACATTCAGATGGTCAAAGGGTTGCACCCAAAGAAGAGTTGTTAATGATTTAATTCAACTTGGAAGGAGGTCTCTAGTAAAGTGCTACAAGGATCTGTCCTGGGCCCTACTTGTTTCTATATTTTTATCAATGACTTAAATAAAGGTATGAATGGCATGCTTGTAAAATTTATAGATGACACAAAACTCTAAGGGAAGGCTTAGGTATCACTCCCTTCATTGCTTGCCAAGATTCCCCAAAAGCACTGAGACAAACACAGCATCACTGAAACTCTGCCAACAATCAAAGAGTCTTCTCTGCAATATTCGGTAAGTGGTCAGAATGTCTATCCATGCTCCACACTTTGTTTCCAACCAAGGTACTTCCTTGATAATCATATCGTCATGATTCTCCAGGAAGCAGTTTTCAAGGTTCCCCCATGTGAAGAAATCATCAGAGGCACCCTGCCCAGGTCCTGGACCCTCATCAATCAATCAATCAATAAACATTTGGTAAGCATCTACTATGTGCCAGGGACTGTGCCTTTTATCACTGGAGATAACAAAAAGAGGGAAAAGATAGCTTTGCCCTTAAGGATCTCACAATCTAAGAACCGGCAAACAGATATGTGCAAACAAGCTCTATACAGGATAAACAGGGAATATTTAAAAGAGGGAAGGCACTAGAATGAAGAGGAGTCGTAGAAGACTTCCTATAGGAGGTGGGATTTTATCTGGGACTTAAAGGAAGTCAGTGGTTGGAGGGGAGGAGGAAAATCACTCTAGGAATGGGGGACAGCCAAGAAAAATGCCTGGAGCCAAGATGGAGTGTCTTGTTGATTGAACAGCCAAGACACCGGTGTCACCGGATCAAAGAGTACACATTGGGGAGTAAGATGCAAGAAGACTGGAAAGGGGGGTGGCTAGGTGGCACAGTGAATAGAGCACTGGTCCTGGAGTCAGGAGGACCTGAGTTCAAATCCAGCCTCAGACACTTAACACTTACTTGCTGTGTGACCTTGGGTAAGTCACTTAACTCCATTTGCCCTGCCTTCCCCCTTCCAAAAAAGCAAAAAAAAAAAAAAAAAAGACTGGAAAGATAGGAAAGGACTAAGTTATAAAAGACTTTGAATACCAAACAGAGCATCTTGCTTTTGCTCCTTGTGGTTGTTGTTTGTCCTTTATTCTTGAAGAAGACCATGACATCATGACTTGCAAGTGAATTGAATTTAATTGAGGTTGGGCTGTGCAAGATCAACCAGCCTCAGTTTCTCCTCCAGAGCCATCTGGATCCAGTGGCAAGATATAGATCAGGATGACTGAATATGGCCCCGGAGCAGTGGAAGACCTTGGCCTCTTTAAGCTAAGGTTTTTCCCAGGTCTCAGTTTGATTGAGGCAACACCAATTCAGTGATTAAGGCAAAGAAATGAGGCAAAGAATGACCTCTTTTACCTACTCAAATAAAAAATCAATCTGGGAGGGGAAGACCCGCAGGATTTCTGACTGAAACAGAAACAATTGCTATTTATACTAATTCACATCCATCAGAGCCCAAATAAAGACCAAATTAGGCTTGAACTGGGACCTATTGTTGGCCAATCAATAAGAGTCAGAGTGATTTGGGTTTAAAGGTGTGATCCTTAAAAAAGAAATCTAGCCCATAAACCACAAGATATTGTGTGATGTTGCCACATCAAAATTTTATATTCCTTTGGGGAGAGCACCTCTAGGTAAGGTTATGATTCCCCTATGTGGACAGAAGGAGAAGAGGGAGGGAGGGAGGGAGGGAGAGAAGAAGGGAAGGAGAGGAGGAAGGAAAAAAGTACTTATTAAGTGCCTAGTACAGCACTGGAATCAGGGAAGGTGGATTAAAAAATCTTATCTCTGATGCTTCTGTCCTAAAAAACAAAAACAAAACCAAAACATGGGACAGTGGAAATAAGTTTGTCCTGAACGTCTGAGGACCTAGTTTCAGCTCTGCTGTTGACTTGCTGTGTGGCTTTGGCCAAATCCTTTCCCCTTCTCTGTACTTTCGCTGGAAAATACTGGGTTTGAATTGAATGTCCCCTAAGGTCCCTTCCAATTCTAACGTGTTTTAGACTAAGATCCCTTCAAGTTCTGTGAGTAACATTTTATTCAACTGGGTGAGAAGGTTTAATATCCCACCTAAAGCACTAGCCCTAATTGTATTCTCTACTAAAAAAGAAGCCTAATTGACCCTCAATTTTCCCTTCTCACTCTATAAAGATTGCATTTCAGTTTAAGTCCTCAGCCTCTCTAGGTCAGGCTCTCACTGGGGCTATAATAAGTCCCTGCTACATTTTTTTTCACCAAAAGCTCCGTCCTAATACCAAAGCAATTACTTACTAGGGATCTAATCCAGTTTTACAAGGAACAAGTGACATAAATAACTTGGTTGGAGCGGGGAAAGCTGGGTGTTCCCATCCGAACTCTTCATTTACTGAATGATAATGTGATCAGGGCCATGGCTCGGGAGTATTTATGGTATTGGACTCTCTCCTTGAGCATCTGAGCAGTTGTGATGACTGTTTGTCTGTATTTATTGGCAGCTAATATTATATACAAGCAACTAGCAGCTGGAGCTGGGGACAGTTTATCATTGTCTTCCAGGAACTTTCACTGTTTTATAGCTGCCCAAAACCTGAATGAATGAATGAACGAATGAATGAATGACAATTCCTATTTCTATAGTACTTAAAAACATGCCTTCCTAATAACTGATATTTATAAAGTGCCTTAAGATTTGCAGCACACTTGCATGCATTACTTCACAAAAACCTTGTGAGGTGTTGTCATTTAGATGTTATTATTGAGGTTTAGGGGTTCTTGGGACCCCAAAATACCAACACACCAGGCCCTCCCAAATGAAGTGGACTTATGTCTTCTTTCAGCCAAAGTAAAATAAAGTTTATTAAAGATTCACCGTATTGGGCAGACTCTTAAGGAGCCTGAGCATTTGTACTGCTAATGTGAGCTGGCCTGATTGAACCTTGAACCTTTGTCAGGCTAGATAGAATCTGCATGCCTTCATGGAGGCAAGATGGAACTTATATACCAAAAGACTGTGGGAGGGATCTAGGGGTGGTCTAGTAGTCTGGGGTGATGGGAGGAGGGGTCCAGGGAGGATCTGGAGGAGGAGTCTAGGGAGGATCCTGATGGGACTGAGGTCTGACTCTGGGAACCAAGAGTATGGGATTTTGATGGGATCAAGGATGGGAAACAGCTGGAGGTAACAGACTAGGAGGGCTAGCCTAGATTAAAGGTAACAGAGATTGTCATACTGATAATGGAAGGCTTATGACCTCTGGGGAACCCCAGATCAAGTGAGAAGATTCAAGGGAGTTCACAGAGCCTATACCCCATCATTATGATCTCCCTTTTACAGATGGGGAAACAGAGGCTCAGGAAGATTTATTGGCCATGATAGAGTTGACAAGTATTACCCTCATTTTATAGATGAAGTTACTTTCAGGTAGGGATGATGGGCATTATTTGCACCCATTTTGCAAATGAGGAAACTGAGGTGCAACAAGATTAATTGGCTATGAAGTAGGGGTTACAGATACTAATCCCCACATTTTATAAAGGAGAAAACTAAGTCCCAGTAAGATGAAGTGACTTGCCCAAAGTTGGGCAGGTAATATATTTCATACCTGATATTCAAAACAGGTCCACTGGTTGGTTTTCTTTTCTTTTTTTGTTTATTTTTATTTATTTATTTATTTTTTCCCTCTATACACCATGCAGCCTTCCCAGGAGTTATCTATCAAATCCCAAAGCATCTTGTCCCCACTCTTGTGAAGAACGATTATTTTTATCAAACATTTACAAAAACAGAAAAGACTGTGGTTGAATCTCAGAATTACTAGGGAGCCCCTTGGCTTTGTCCCCTTGTCTGCTTTTTTCCCTGTTCACTTTTGAGACTGGCTCCCCATTCTGCACAGATCCTATTCTTTGAGAGCCTTAATAAAGAGCATAATGTGATGTGTGTGTATGTGTGTGTGTGTGTGTGTGTGTGTTTTCCATAGCCAAGAAACAGATCCTATCTCCGGAATTCCATATGCAGCTTGTTGCTGCTTATCCTAGACGTCCAGTAGCCAGCAGCAGGGCCAGATTATCAGCACTGCCTTGCAGAGCCCTCCCGCTCAGCCCCGTGATAAATTGGACACAGGTCTAAAATTGAAAAGAAATCCTGTTTTTATTATTGGAGACAAATCTAGTAAGCAGGAGGCATATGTTGTGTTCAGAGCCTCATGCTGGGGCCGGGGAGCTCGAGGGTCTCACACCAATCACTTACTTCAAACAATGCCCTGCATCCACCTGGGACAAAGGCACCTCTCTGATTTCTCCCTCCCCCGTTAGCCCTCTCCTTCACCCCCACCCCCAGTCAGATTGGAGGGGGCTCCTGATGCCACCAGGCAGGATGAACTGACAAACCGTCAGAGAGACGGAAAGGATCGATAGAGTGCGTATTGATTTGCATTCTTTCCGGTGATTTGATTTTTAAAAATGCATGTTGATGAGGCGGGAGGGTGGTGGGGCTTAGGTCGCTCGAAAGAGCCGGAGGTGGTTTTTAGTGAGATCGTTAATGTTTCTGAGCTGATGCTGAGGGCTTGTCCAGAAACAGCCACTCCCAGGGCCCTAGGTTGTTGGTTTTTTTTTTTTTTTTATCAGAGGGCACTGGTAAGAATTGATCTGTATTAGAAATGATAATGAACATTTTCTTTCTTTCTTTTTTTTGTGCTTGAGTGAAATACCTTAACTATTTCATCTCTTTGATGGCTCTAACTGGAAGGGTCTTTCCAGGAGTAGCGCCTGGCTTTCTGTTTCCTCTTGTCATGGAAGGGACCCCAGGAGCTGACCATTTCTGTCCGTGTCTGTGTCAGCATCACAGAAGTCACGCTCCTTCACCCCCACCCCACCCCCTCACCGACCTTTGCAAACTTAAGCTTGTCTCTCCCTCTTGCTTTTCTTCGACTTATCATTTCGATATATACTAGCTATGTGGCTTTGAGTCAATCACTTACCCCCTTAATTTCCACAAAAATGGGAATAATAATCTCTGTGGTATTTACTGCAGGGTATTGAAGATCAATATAAGGATCAAATGAAATAATGTAACATACTGTATAAACATCTACTAATGTCATTCTGTTGTTTTTACTAGGGCTGTCTGTCTTTTCACACAAATGAATGAATCACAAAAAGAGGGAACATTTATTAAGCACTTACAGTGTGCCAAGCATTGGGTCAGGTATTAGGAATATATATATATATATATATATATATATATATTCACACACAACATATACATATATGTATATATGTATACACACATACACACCTGAAAGAGACAACAGATGCTGCCCTCAAGGAGCTTACAGTCAAACAGGGCAGGGAATCAATTTTTTTCTGTCATGGATCCCTTTGGGAGTCTGATAACACCCTTTTCAGAAAAAAATGTTTTAAATATATAAAGTAAGTAGATAAATATATAAAAATATAGATAAATATAAAAATTAAATAGAATTACAAAGGAATCAATTATGTTGAAATACACTTATCAAAATATATTTTAAAAATAAGTTCATGGAGCCAAGGTAATGTCCAAACTGCTAGGTGTGACATTCAAGGCTTTTTGCAATCCATTCCTTTCTAGCTTTATCTCATTCTCCAGTCAAACTGGTTTACTCTGTTCCCTAAATTTATTATCATGTTACTTCTTGCAGTGTCTTTTCAGATATTGTCCCTTGTGTCTAGATCATCTTCTGTCTCCCTTTTGCCTGTTGAATTCCTGCTTATATCTTAAGTACCAACTCAAACAACCTCTATGCTAAAGACTCTTTGCCTTATTTCTCTTGTCGATAATAATTTTCCCCTTTGACCTCATATGTTGTTTTTTTCTCTCTAAGCCTCTCTAATCCAGTTATCCCGTAATATGATGTAACCTCCTAATTGGTCACCTTTTCTCAGACCTCTCCCCCTTTTAATCACCACCGATACCAAAGAGATGTTCCTAGAACAAATCTGATCACAACATTGCTCTGCTCAATGAACTCCAATTCCCTGTTATCACCAGGATCAAATACAATTCTTTTGTTTGGCATTTAAGTCCCTTTACTACGTGGCATTAAACTATCTCTGCAGTCCCCTTCTACACTGAGGAGGACAGAGGTTAAGGAACTTGTACAGGGTCACGAAGCTAGTAAGTGTCTGAGGTAGAGTTTGAATTCTGGTCTTCCTGGTCCCACACTTAACACTATTCATTGTACCATATCTATCTGCATAGCATAGGACAGGACAGGACAGGACAGGAAAGGGCAGGAAAGGATTCCCTGGTTACAGAGAACCCAAAAAGTGCTGGTCTCAGAATCTGGAGATTGTATTTGAATTCTTTCTCCACTACCTACCAGCTGCGTAGCTTTGGTTAAGGTGATTCTTCTATTTGAGCCTCATTTTTCCCCTATATAAAATGGGCCTAATAACATTTTCCCTACCGCCTTCATAGGGTTGTTGTGAGGAAAGCCTTTTGCAGACCTTCAGAAGAAATGTGACCAAGCATCACTATGATGTTTTTGGCATTTCCCCTCCTTCTCTTCCTCCTATCTAAACTTTGAGTTCTTTGGGGATAGGGGCTATGTCCCTGAGACAACTTTGTGTCCCCCTATTGCATCTAGAATTGGGCTGGGGACCTACTAGGCACTCACTAATATCCATCACATAACCCTTATACTTCCTGGGATTCCATCAGTGTAAGGAACTATTGGCATAGGAACTCCTTCTGCCCAGACAACTCCTCTGTCATAGATACTCTTAGGGAACTGTCAGTGTTAACAAGAGCTCATATGGTTTTCCCAGGTACTTGTTAGCTGTGTGACACTGGACAAGTCACTTCACCACTGTCTGCCTCAGTTTCCTCAATTGTAGAACAGGAATCATAAAACCTACCTCCCAGAGTTGCTGTGAGGATCAAATGGGACAAAAATTGTAAAGTGCTTGGCACAGTGACTGGCACATACTGTATTTGTATGCATGTGTATGCATACACACATATGTATATATACACACACACATATATACACTACACATATACGCTATTGTTATTATTGTGAAGATAATCCTCTGTAATCCTTAAAGTGCTATAGAAGTGTGAGCTATCACCAGTAATAATACTGCCATCTCCTTCAATAACAACAATGCCACCAATGATGTTAGAGCTGGAAGAATCCTTGGATTGACAACTCACTAATTTTAATGGTGAAATTAATGCCCTGAGACAGGAAGTGATTTGCCCAAAGACACACACTGAGTCGATTGTAGCAATCAAACCAAAACCCCACACCATCTGATTCTTAGATCAGTACTTTTTCCATCGCATTACATATTTTGTAATTAAATTATATTGATTGTTTGAATATCATTTCTTGCTAGGTTCTTTGTCCAACTTCTCTCAGGCTTTCCTACTGGAGTCTTTCCTGCCCCCCTTTCTCTGAGGCTTAGATCACTATGGTCTCTGTTTCATGGATCCTAAGGAGAGCTTCCTTGGCAGTATGGCACAGTGAGACTGGTCAAATACCATATCTGAAGCTTATTGCTTTTGTGATGCTAGACAAATTATTTAACCTTGCTGTGCCTCAGTTCCCTCATATTTAAAACATGGAGATTGGACTAGGGGTCCCCCAAGGTCACTTCAAGAGATCTATGATACCCATGTTCTATGATTTCCCAAAGCAAGAAAGTATAAATACTGACAAAAGAACATAGATCTCATTTTCTGGAGGGTGGAAAGGAATGGGTTAGTTTCAAATTCATCAAATATTTATTTTAAATCCCTATTATTTGAATGACCTTATGCTTAGGGCACAGGAGCTAGAAAAATGAATATGATTCAGTCCCTAGCCTCAAGAACTTAGAGTGTAATGGGACAGATAACACATCAATCAATCAATCAATCAATTAACAAGTATTTATTTAGAACCTACTATGTGCTGGTCACTGTGCATTCAAATACAAACGTGAGACCGTTCCTGCCATTGAGACCCTTATGTCCAGCTAATCCAGGGAAGCGTAACTTTTTTCTGTGTTCTTCTGGTGAAGCCAATGGACCTCTTTTCAGAATGACATTTTAAAACACATAAAATACACAGAATTACAAAACAAATCAATTACACTGAAATACAGATATCTCAAAATATTTTTTTTAAAGTTCAGGGACTCTAAGGTATAGGCCCACAGAATCTCAGATTCAGGAGGGACCTCAGAGGCCATCTCCTCCAAACCAAACCTGAAAAAGAATTTTTTCTACCGTAAACCTGACAAACAGTCATCCAGAGACACACCACGGAGAGGAACCTTCTACTTTTTGAGGCAATCCATTCCAATTTTGGATAATAATTGTCAAGAAGTTTTTGAGTTCAAGTTTTAATTTTGATTACTTCTACTCATTAATGCTGGTTTTACCCTCTGGGGCAAGCAGACCATGACAGCCCTTCATACACTCCAATTTACTTGAAGACAACTACTATCTACCCCCTAAGTCTTCTCTTTTCCAGGCTAAACATTCCCCTATCCTTTCACTGACATTTATATGGCATGATCCTGAGGTCCTACATGTTCCTGGTCAGTCCTCTTCTGCATGCTCTATAGAACATTAATGCCCTTCCTAAAACATGGCACCCAGAAGTGAACACAAAAGTGAATGCTCCAGTTATGGTCTGGCAAGGACAAAATAATATTCTCATTGCCATGGTCTTGGTTGTTATACCTCTCTCAGTGTAGTTGAGAACTGACTTAGATTTGTTTTTTTTTTCTGCTATGTAACAGTGTTAACTCATATTTGGTTTGCAATCCTCTAAAACTTTTTCCTTATATTTATCTTTTTTTATGGTCACCATTTCCCCCTTCTCCCCATGGCAGCTATCTATTAGTCATCCCTTTAATAATAAACTTTGGAATTTTCCCAGATATCCGAGTAAATAAGTTAAGTTCTCTGAAATTTAGTTCTCTCACTACATTGTTTTTTATTTTTTGAAAATCAGGCAGAAATTAGGTTTAGATAAGCAACTTTTAGTATATTCCAAAATAAACTCCAAAGAGGTCAATGATCTTGGTATAAAAGGCCACATCATTACAAAACAAAACAAAAAGCACCTCAAAGGAAAACCTAGAGAAAAACAGAAGGATGTCTTTCAAATCTATGACTTGGGAAAAAAAAACGATCAACAAGGGATAGCAGAGGTCACAAGAGGTCATAATTTTCATCATATAAAATTTAAAAATATTTTGCACCAACAAATTTAATGAGTAGAATAAGTAGAGAAACCATTATTTGGGGAAGAAGTCTTCACATCAAATACCTCTGATAAAAGTTTGTTATCCAGGATGCTATAAGGCAAAGTTATAAATAATATGATAGAAAGACATTCCCAGTAGATACATTGTCAAAGGATATGAATAAACAGTTTTAAAAAGAAAAGCAGAAGCTTTCAACAATAATATGAAGTGTTCCAAATACTGATAAGAGAAATTTGACTTTTAGTACTTCCAAAATTAAATACTATCAGAAGAGATTCAAAAAGAAAGAAATTGTTAATGTTGATGGAGCTGTGCGTTGGTTTAGCCTTTCTGGTAAATGATTTGGAATTAATCTAGAAAAGTGATTAACTTGTTTCCACTTTTTGACCCAATGATACCAGTATTGAACATATACTTTAAAGAAGTAAAAAAACCAAGGGAAAGGAGTCACAGAAACTCTGCTATTCATAGCAGCAATTTTTTTTTTGGCTTTTTGGAGCAGGGGAGGCAGGGCAATTGGGGTTAAGTGACTTGCCCTAGGTCACTTGGCTAGTAAGTGTTAAGTCTCGGAGTCCAGATTTGAACTCAGGTCTTCCTGACTCCAGGGCTAGTGGTCTATTCACTGTGTCACCTAGCTGCCCCTCTAGCAGCAATTTTTGAACTTCAGTTTTGCATCACCAATTGCCTATTGAATATTTCAAGCTGCATATGTTGGAGACATCTGGCTAAAACATCTTAAACTCAACAGCTTTCTTCCTTCCAAGCTTTCCTATTTCTGTTGAAGATGCCGCCATCCCTCTAGACTCGCAGCGCCATGATCTTGATCTTATTCTGGACTCTACTCTCTCATGTTTCATAGCCAATCAGTTAGCATCTCTTGCCATTTCTATCTTCACAATATCTCTCACATCTGCCTCCTCCCCACTCACACAGCTAGTTAGTTAGGTCCTTAGTTCAGGTCTGCTTTATCTCCTTTCCACCTTGTGGTAACAGACCTCTACTGCTCTCTCTGCCTCAAGTCTCCCAGCTCTCCAGTCCATTCTACAAACTATGATCAAAGTACTTTTCTTTAAACACAGATTTGACCATGTAATTCTCTTGCTCATTAATCTTTAATGGCTCTCTGTTGCTCTCGAACTCCTCTGTTTAGTTTTTAAACACCTTCATGATCTAGCCTCTATCTAGCTTTCCAAATTCATTGTACATTACACCTTCTTGCTTGCTTTGGTCTAATCAAACTAGTCTTCTCTTTGTTCCTTACCATAATACTCCATCTTTTATCTCTGTGCCTTTTGATTGGCTGTTACTTATGCCTGGAATTCACTACCTCCTTACCTTTTCCTCCTTTCTTGCTTTAAGACAAAACTCAAGCACCATATTCTGCAAAAAGTTTTTCCTGATTCCCTCAACCACAAGTACCCTCTCTCTCCAAAGTATCTTCTATTTAACTGCTTCTGTATATTTGCCATATATATTTATACATGTGGTTGTCTCTCCTATTAGAATGTAAGGTTCTGAATTGAAAATGTTGCATGACTTCCTATGTATAATTGATATAACATTGCTTGCCTTCTCAAGTGTTGGGTGAGGGGCAGGAGAGAGGAAGAGAATTGGGGATGCAAATTTTAAAAAAGAATGGTGAATTTTTACATGTATTTGGGAAATATTTAATAAAATCAATAAAATATATTTAAAAAAGAACACAAAGTCCTGTTGAGTAGAGGTTGTTTCATCCTTTATACTTGTATGCTCAGTGTCTAGTGCAGTGCCTGGCAATGTGCCAATAATAAATGCTTAATAAGTACTAGATTAATAAGTACTTGATTTATTGATTGTACTAAAAGAACCATATATCCATTGATTGGAGAATACCTAGACAAATTGGAATATTTGTAGTATAGAAATTCAGGGAAAATCTGGAAGACATGTTTTAACCGATGCAGATCAGAGTAAAGTGGAACCAAGAAAACAACACACACAGTGATATAAAGGAAAACAGCCCAAAGGACGTCAGAATGCAATGATCTTGACCCCCAAAGACTGATGAAGAAATGTATCTCACTCTCTTAATAGAGAGGCAGGTGGATTTGGGTACAGAATAAAGCACACATAGGTTAATGTTTTATCTTAAAAAAAAACACCCTGTACTTTGTTACAAGGGAGAATTCTGTTGTGGGAGTGGCAAGTGGGAAATATTGTAATTATATATAATTTTATATATCACAATGATTAATAAAACCTTAAAAAAAGAAAAACAGGATTTGTTTTTATCCTGTCCTGAAGTATTTCCACCATGCTCAGTGACCTTTGCACAGTTGCTCAGGAATCACATCCTCTACTTCTTATAGAAATATAGTATATAGTTTGTTTGGGTTGAATGACTTGAACTCATTGGGAGCAGCTGGGTACTCTTTTCAGATCTCCATTGTTTCAACTTCCTATTAACCAATTCTGTTCTTTCCTTTCCTGTCCAAAGCTTATTCTCTTTCTTGGTTTCTTTTGCTAGATCATCATCTGTATCATGCCCCCAAACTGTGGGTTCTCTTCTTTCTCCATACTCTCTCATTGGTGTTTCTATCAGTTCATGTGAATTTATCTCTATTCAGATAACTTCCAGATTCATATATTGATCTCTAGTTTTTTTTCCGGAGCTCCAGTCTTACATCTCTAACTGCTTATTGGAGATTTTAAAAGCTAATTTCTCATAGGTATCTCAACCACAACATGCCTAAAATAAAACCATTTATCTTTCCCCTACAGCCCATCTTACTCCTGAACTTCCCTATTTCTGTTGAGGGTGCTACATCCTTCCAGTCACTCCCATCCACACACTTAGCATTATCCTTGGTCACTCACTCTTTCTCACTCCACATACCAATCACTTGCCATACTTTGACATCTTTATCTCCACAATACTCTTGCATTGATTCCCTTTTTATACTCACAAGGCTACCACCCTAGTTCAGGTTCAAATCACTTTTAGCCTGAACTATTTCAAGAGCCTCCTAACTGACCTTCTTACATCAGTTCTTTCCCTACTCCAATCCATTCTTTTCATAGCTTACAGTGGTTTTCCTAAACTGCAGTGCTTCTCTGTTGCCTAGGGATGGTTTCTCTTTTAAAATTCTTCAAAATCTGACTCTAACCTACCTTTCTAACTATATTATACATTGTTCTCCATCTCAAATTCAACAGTCAAATTAAATCTACCTTCTTTCTATTTCTCACCTATGATATTCTATACCTTTAAACTATCTATGTTGTATGCCTATGAAGTTCTTTTTCATCACTCTTAAAACACTTTGTCTCCTTCATAATTCTGTTCAGGTGACATCTACATGAAGCCTTTCCTATTTTCCCCAACTTCTAGTAGCCTCTCTCCCTAAACTCCCTCGTATTTTATCTATCTATCTATCTATCTATCTATCTATCTATCTATCTATCTATCTACAACTAGGTGGTGTAGTGGATAGAGTGCATGACCTGAAGTCTGGAAGTCTTCAAATTTGGCCTCAGTCAGCTGTGTGACCCTGGCCAAGTCATTTAACCCCATTTACCTTAGTTTCCTCATCTGTAAAATGAGCTGGAAAACCACTCCAGTGTCTTTGCTAAGAAAACCCTAAATAAGTTCATGAAGAGTCAGACACAACTGAAAACTATTGAACACAGTCTATCTATCTAATATCTTCCTATGTATACATTTACATATATATATATATACACACACACACACACACACAAACACACACACACATATGATTGTATACAGATACACACATACTCCTTTAGACCTGGGGCAATGTTAATTTTGTCTTTGTATTCCTGGGCCTAGCATAGAGTATAGTAAATAGTAATCACTTAGAAGTTTGCTGATGGATCAATTGAAAGAGAAAACAGAAAAAAAAGGTAAGAGTTAAATAATTCTGTATTTTCTCCATCATTGGTTATGATCATCCCATCCACCCATCCCTTCTTTTATCCTTCTCTTATCTGCACTATAGCTAAGGGAAAAAAAACCCCAAAACAAAAACAACCCAGAACCCTTTTTTTGGTCATAATTTCATCATTTCCCATCAGCCTCTCAGCTCATTCTGAGCTTTAATATTCTAGATGCTATTCTTATAGACCATGCTTTTGTATTCATCTTCCATCACCTGGTCTTTCATCTTTTATACCTGTCTTTTTAAAATACAAGTTAGTCGATGAGTTCTTTGAGCATCCACATTAATCTCTTTCAACAATATCCCATTTTTTCTCCTTATTGCAATGTTTTTCTCTTTATGTCTTCAGAATTTAATTCTTGAGACCTTGTCTTATTTCCTGGAGTGACTTCCCTCACAGAATTTTAGATTCTGCTTGTTCTTTCTATGAATTCTTTGGAATCTGTTTCACCTAAATCTCAAATGCACACTAGATTTTGCCTGAAGTTCCCTTCCTCAACCCCAATGTTTCCATTATCTCTACCTCAGCAACCAGTTTCTCCTTATTGATGAGAATTTTGTCTAGAATGATAAGTCACCTCATTGATTTCGCTGAAGGATGCAATAACCCATAAAGGCAAGTTAAGGCACTGTTAACTGTTCTCCTAGCAGAGAGACAGTTGCAGCAGATATGTGTATAATTAAACTCTTCTATCACTATCCCATCATGCTTCTATGCCAGGTTTTTGATCTGTTTCCTTAACTAATATACTTCCTCTTTCTGTCTAAGTGGTCTGTAGTTTAGTCTGATAACCGTATTGCTTCTATTTATGTTTCTGTTGATTTTCTCCCAAATGTTCCTTTCCACTCTTCTCTCATTGGTTTTGTTATTTCCTCATATTAAAAAATGTCTCAATATATGCTGCTACTTAACTCCTTCTCAAACCACACCCCCCCCAAACACACTTTTAAAATTTCTTCTAGTCCTTTAGGCTATTCTTTCTTTCTTCCTTTAAAAAAATATTTTTAGTTTTCAACATTTATTTTCACAAAATCTTGAGTTAGTTTTTTCTCCCTATCTTTCCCCCACCCCACCCCACCCTACCCCAAAATAGCAAGCTTACTGAATACCCCCTACCCTAATCTACTCTCTCCTACATCCTCCTGTAATACCCCTACCCTAATCTACTCTCTCCTACATCCTCTTGTATCACCCCCGCCCCTTAACTTTCTAGCAGGGCAAGATGGATTTCCATACCCTAGTGCCTATACATCTCACCTCCCAGTTGCATGTGAAAAACAATTTTTTTAAACATTTATTTTTAAAACTTTGAGTTCCAGATTTTTTCCCTTCTTCCCTCCTCCCCTGACCCCACTGGGAAGACAAGCAATTCAATATAGGTTGTACATGTGCAGTTACCCAAATCATTTCTATAATTGTTACATTGTGAAAGACTAACTATATTTCCCTCCATCCTGTCCTGCCCCCCCCTTTCTCTATCATCTCCTTTGACCCTATCCCTTTTAAAAAATGCCTGCTAACTACCCTCTCCCCCAATTTGTGCTCCCCTCTATCATTTCCCCTACTATCCTCCACCTCCCCCCACTTTCCTTCAGGGCAAGATACCCAATTGAGTATGTATGTTATTCCCTCCTTAAGCCAGATTCAATGAAAGTAAGGTTGTCCCATTCCCTTCCACCTTCCTGCTCTTCCCCTCCATAGAAACAGTTTTCTCTTGCCTCTTTTATATGAGATAATTTACCCTAATCTGCCTCTCCCTTTTTCCTTCTCCCAATAAATTCCTCTCTCACCTCTTAATTTTATTTTTTAGATACCAGTCCTTCATATTCAGTTCATCCTGTGCCCTCTGTCTATGTATACATGAACATAGATATGCCCACACTCACATAAAAATTTATATACACATACACCCTCCTATACATACAAATATATGTGTACATATATATGTATGTATACATAAACATATATATTCCCTTCAACTATCCTCATACTGAGAAAAGTCTTATGAGTTACAATGATCATTTTTTCTATGTAGGAATGTAAATAGTTCAACTTTGATAAATTCCTTATGATTTCTTTTTCCTGTTTACCTTCTCATGCTTCTCTTGCTTCTTGTAGTTGAAAGTCAAATTTTCTGTTCAGCTCTGTTTTTTTTTTCATCAAGAATGCTTGAAAATCTTCGTTTTGCTGTGTAGGTGATTCTTGGTTTTACTCCTAGATCCTTTGACCTCCAGAACACCATATTCCAAGTCCTTCAATCCCTTAATGTAGAAGCTGCTAGGTCTTGTGTTATCTTGATTGTGTTTCCACAATACTCAAATTGTTTCTTCCTGACTGCTTGCAGTATTTTCTCCTTGACCTGGGAACTCTAGAATTTGGCTATAATATTCCTAGGGGTTTTCTTTTTGGGATCTTTTTCAAGAGGTGATCAGTGAACTCTTTCAAATTCTATTTTACCCTCTGGTTCTAGAATATCAGGACAATTTTGCTTGATAATTTCTTGAAAGATGGTGTGTAGGTTCTTTTTCTGATCATGGCTTTCAGGTAATCCAATAATTTTTAAATTCTCTCTCCTGGATCTATTTTCCAGGTCATGGGTTTTTCCAATGAGATATTTCGCATTGCCTTCTATTTTTTCATTTGTTGGATCTGTTTTATAGTATCTTGATTTCTTCTAAAGTCATTAGCTTCCAATTGCTCCAATATAATGTTGAAGGAGTTATTCTCATCAGTGAATTTTTGAAATTCTTTTTCCATCTTGCAAATTTGGCTTTTTAAGGTGTTCTTCTCCTCATTGGCTTTTTGAGCCTCTTTTGCCATTTGAGTTAGTCTTTTTTTTTTTAAGGTGTTATTTTCTTCAGTGCATTTTTGGGTCTCCTTTATCAGGCTTTTGACTCACTTTTCATGATTTTCCTGCATAATTCTCATTTCTCTTCCCAATTTTTCCTCCACTTCTCTTATTTGATTTTAAAAATCCTTCTTGAGCTCCACCATGGCCTATAACCAATAAATATTTTTCTTGGAGGCTTTTGATGCAGGAGTTCTGACTTTGCTGTCTTCCCCCTACTCCATGCCTTGATCCTTACAAAAAGGATTCTATCATCTGTTTGTGCTTCCTGTGCTCGCTCATATTGCCAGCCAATTTCTTGACCCTTGAGCTCTTTGCCACGGTAGAACTCTGCTTCCAGAATGGAGAGAGCTTTGTCCCAAATTGCCAGGGTTTTCATAGCTGCTGGAGCTACTAGGAGGGTGCCCTCTCTACATCCCCCACAAGCTCTGGTTCATGGTCACACATCCCACACCACCACCCATGACCACAATCCAGATCCAAGCAGGTTAAAGCAAGAGTGCTTACCCTCTGAATGTTTGCTTGGTCCCCCTTTGATCTGCAGGCCAGGAGCTCCTGAGGCAGCCATGCTGCACAGCTGCCATGGCTCCTCAGCTTCTTGCCCTGGGGGTAGCAGCCAGATCATACACTTCCTTCCACTCCTATTCCAACAAAGCTTCACACCGACCTTTTGCTTTGGTGTTTATGAGTTGAGGAGTCTGGAAGATGGCACAGCTGCTGGTTATTCACTCTCCTGAAGTCTGCTGTGGCTGCCGATGGTCAGGGCCTCCCTGGGGTTGGAACTGTGAGGCTCCTGAGGGACTGTACTTAGCTCCCACCTCTCTGTGATAGACCATTCATGTTGGGCTGCTGGCTGTCTTCAGCAGATTTGTTTCTCTCTGTCACTTTGTGGGTTCTGTAGCTTTAAAATTTGTTTAGTCATTTTTTACTGGTATTGGAATTGTTTGGAGCTGGAGCCCATGCCCAGTTTGTGCTTCTATTGTGTCATCTTGGCCCCACCCCCTAGACTATTCTTTCAATGGTATATTTCAGTTATGGATCTCATCTCACTAAATTTTAGTAATATCTCTATTGTCAAATTTATCTCCTTGCACTAAGATCTCTAGTTCACCTCAGTAGCTATCTATATTTTGTGCATTTGTATATCTGAGGCCATTGGTCAGACTACTGTTTTTTTTTCCTTGAGTTTTTGTCTCTTGTGAATTTCTGGACATCTCTCCTGCTAGTCTTCTTCCTCCTTTGTACCCATTCTCTGCCATTTAGCTGGTATCCATGTGTGAATAGGTTCTTTTCTTCCTTCACTTGCTTAAAAACCTTTAATGATGGGGAGTCTTCTACTGTCCAAGGCAGCTTACTCTACTTCTGGACCATTCTATTTGATAGAAAGTTTCCCTTTATGTAATCCTAGTTTCAAAATTCTTTTTCATAGAGGCTATAAGAACTGTTATCATCTCTCCAGCAGGTTGATAAGCTAGGGGAGTTGCCATTGTAATTCATTCTATGAGGCACATCTCTTTATAGAGTTGGGACAAATGTGTTTTTGTTGCTTAAGTATATGAGGATCTATTCGAAGTTTGAAAAGAAGACAGAATAAGAAAGTGAGGAGAAACTTCTTTCTTGTTAGAGTTATCTGAACTCATTTGTGAATAAACCTAATAAAGAGAATTTTATGAGTTTGGAGGGAGACTATAAAAAGTGAGAAAAACTGAAGATTTTTCTCCCTGTCATGGATGGAAAAAAAAGTCCAAGAAAAGAGAGAAAAAATGATGGAGATATATTCTTTCATTATCAAATTATTATAACTTTTATCCTATGAAGAGAATGAAGAAGATTCTCAGGGAGATATTGTACTTGCTATCCTCAATGAATTAAATGGTGTGGTCATTGTGTTCACAGAAATGAAGTTTTTAAATCAAGAGTTTGAGGTGACTCTGTGATCTTTCTTACAGCTAAATATTAAAAATAATTATGCCTTTGTTTTTTATTGATTTAATTGTTAATAAGTTATATATTCAGTAACTTTAATATTAATTTAATCCTAGAAGATTAAGGGATTCAATATAGAAAGACATATGAGTAACTACTTTTGGGAAAGGAAGTTTCCCCAGTTTATTAAATAATATTTGATGAAATAGAGAGTTCTGAGCTTAGATGATGAGAGATATATTAGAATTTTATTAATTAATTAGGAAACACACCAAATATACTTTTGAGCTACCCTGGAACCCAGGAAGAAAAGAATGAATATAGGAATGAGTCAAGTAGCAGGTCTCAGGTGACTTGAAAGTGAAGTTGTTCAACTCCAAACCCTCTAACTCTACTACACTTGTCATTTGCATTACATTATATTTGATTATAACAACCATAATACTTATTTTGGCTATGGTTAAAATCTATGGTTCTGCACCTATGCCTAGTGCTTTTTATTCTAACTTCTAGGGACAAGTTAAATGAATCCAATGCTTCTTCCACAGCAGTCTCTCATTTACTTAGAGGGATCATAGTCCTTCAGCCTAAATATTCTCAATTCCTTTGCCAATCCTTCCATAGCACATACCTAGCCCCCTTGTCATTTTTGAACAAATCCCTTTTCTCTGGGCTCCAGCTCATCCATCTGAAATTGGCAGGGTGCTTCCAAATATCCTCTATGGTTCCTTCCACAGCTGATGGTTCATTGTCCTCACATGGGCAGTGCACAAAGAGGAGTCAGGTCTGGTCCAAGACCCACGCTTATAGTTTTCCTTGTTGTTCTACTGATTGGTATCTTTTGGCTTTTTTATTTACTTGTCCCCACCTGCTGTGGGTTGAGTGACTTGACTGAAAGTAGAGACTGTGCACTCTGCCTTGATCTTCAGTTTATTAAAAGATGTGATGATAATGAATCTGTTATTCCTGTGAGCCCAGCCTAGTCTCACATAGGATCCTGACAGCTAAAGTGTTCCTGCCTGAAGTGGGCTCAGAAATTGCCTCTTCTCTTCCCTGTTTCAGTTTCTATCTTTAGCACAAGAACAATTTCCGTAGACACTTTCTTTTTATTATTATTATTATTATTATTATTATTAATTCCTTTTGGTTTTGACTTAACAGATACCTTCTTACCAAACATCCAAACCTACAAAGAGCTGAAAACAATGAAATGAACCTGCCTAATTGCATGTTTGAGAATGATAGTACATTGATTTCCACTTGATTTTTCGATGTACTTTGTGTATTTTGGTACAGCCATTGGAGCTAACCAGTGGTAGTAACCTATTTAATGAAAAGCTGAAAGATGGGAAGCATGTGTGCTTTAATTTGGATACAATGGTCCTAACATTGTCCGTTGTACCTGACCTGAGCTTTGTTTCCTTTTTGGGTTGTGTTTATTTAAATTGTCCGGGTCACTTCATATTTCACTTCTATTTTCTTCACTCTTCATCACTTCATACATGTTATCTCATATTTCTCTATTCTTTATATTTGTCATTCCTGAGAGTACCGTAGCATTTCATTCCATTCACCTACCATCTGCCTCTGCCATTTTCTAACCATGAGACATTGGGCAAGTCCCATAATCTTTCTGGGTATCAAGTTTCTTTATGTGTAAAATGAGGTGTCCTTTAAGGTTCCTTCCCTCCCTGCTCTTGCCCATGTCTGTAATGCATTGTCTCCTCAACTCCATCTCTTAGAATCTCTATCTTTTTCTAAAGCAATGGTTCTCAGAAGGTGCTCTGGGAACCCCAGGAATCTCTGAGAGGGTGTGTGAGGTCAAAACTATTTTCAAAATAATACTAATATATTATTTGCCTATTAAAATGATCCTCCCTTTAAAGGGGTGCCCATCAATTGGGGAATGGCTAAACAAGTTGTGGTATATGCATGTAATGGAATGCTATTGCACTATAAGAAACGAGGAGCAGAAAGATTTCATATTTACCTGGAGAGACTTATACAAACTGATGCTGAGTGAGAAGAGTAGAACCAGGAGAAATTTGTATACAATCACAGACACAACATATGTGTGATGATCAACTATGATTAGATTAGACTCTTCTCAGCAATGCAGCGATATAAGTCAATCCCAAAAGACTCGTGAAGGAGAGAGATGCCTACACCCAGAGAAAGAACTAGAAAGAACTGAGTTTGAATCCTGATGGAAGCTACTACTTGATGGAAGAAACTACTTGATCTTTTTCTTTTCATTGTTTGGTTTTATTTCTTCTTTACCATTTTTCATCCCATCTAGTACAGTACACCTTTGTAACCTGACTAATGTCTAATGTGAAAGTATTTGCAGATCCTATACTGGACTGACTATATGCTGTTGTGGGGGATGGGGGGAGGGAGGGAAGGGAAATTTGAAACTCAAGGTAATTATGGAATTGAATCCTGTAAACTATAAATGAACAAACAAATTAATAAAAAAATGATCCTCCCTTTTGCAACAAATCTGTGAAGCCATTTTTTCATATCCTTTAACCAAAAAAATATATTGCAACAAATTGAATGCAGCAGGAGATATGAAGCTCTTGTTGTTCATTCATCTCCATCCTGCCTGACTCTTGATGACCACATTTGGACTTTTCTTGGCAAAGTTACTAGAGTGGTTTGCCATTCTCTTTTTCTAGCTTATTTTACAGATGAAGAAACTGGAGAAAAAGGGTTAAATTAAACGACTTGCTCAGGGTCACTAGCTAGTAAGTACCTGAGGCAAGATTTGAACTCAGGTCTTCCTTACTTCAAGACCCAGCACTCGATCCACTGGGTCACCTGGCTGCCTTCATGAGGCTCTACCTGTCTTCTATTAAGCCAGACATTAAAGACATTTGTAAAAATATGGAAAACAATGCTATTCTTCTTATTAATTTTTTTGTGAGAAATACAGTTATTTTTCATTAAAATGTAATATTAATATGTAATGGGTTTACTATGGTTATTTTTAATAAATTAAGAAATGTTTTAAAATTGTATCCATTTAAATGTTTAGTATGGTAATATTGATAGATATAAACTACATAAAAACAAGTTCTTAGAGGCCCCTCAATAATTTTTAAGAGTGTAAAGGGGTTCTGAGACCAGAAAGTTTGAGAACAGCTGCTTTAAAACTGAGCTCAGGACCTGCTTCCTATGTGAGACTTTTTCTGATGGTTAGTGCTCTTCCATATGTGTTAGTCTTCCATATGTGTGGTCTCCTCTATTAGATTATGAACTCCCTGAGGTCAGGGACTATCTCATTTTTCTGTCGGTGTATCCTAAAAGTTTAGCCCAGTTCCTAGTATGTACTAAGTGCTTAATAAATGCTTCATTCCCTTAATCACTTAATTACTTTGTAATAATTTGTACTTACTTATCTATTGATGAGTATTCTTCCAATAGAATATGAGCTTCTTAAAAGTAGGTATTGTCTCAGTTTTCTATCTATATCTCTAATGGCATAATGCTTTGCATGTTATAAGTGCTTAACAGACACGCTTCATTCCTAACTTGTGACCCTGGGCAAGTCACTTAACCTTATTTGCCTCAGTTTCCTCATCCATAAAATGAGCTGCTGAAGGAAATGACAACAACTATTAGCTTTGACAAGAAAACCCCAAGTGGGGTCACAAAGAATGGGACACAACTCAACAACATCAACAAAACTCTATTGACAGCATTCCTCTGGTCTACTTGTTTAAAAAAAAATCATCCTTTCTATTACTTTGAAATAATTTGGACTTAGTTATTTCTATATAGGTGGTATCTATCCCTCTATTAAAATGTGTTCTTTGGGGACCATTTTTATCATTTCTTCATTGGCTGTTAATAAATGCTTGTTGAATTAAATTGAAAAAAGCAGCATCACAAAGTTGTTTCACCTGTAGTATCATGGACCTTGGAGTTTAAGACAGAGAATTTGGGTTCAGATCTTGGCTCTGTCACTGCCTTTGTGACCTTGGTAAATCACTTCACCCTTATGGGATTTCATTTTCTCATCTATAAAATGGGAGGAGGTGATGTGGGCAAGGCGATTCTTGTGCTTAATGTTCTCCAACCTACTTTCCAGCTTTAACCTATATGATTCTCTGTGTGGCCTGGGGGACCTCCTCCAAGCCATTTCCCCTTCTTTGAGTTTTCCCATCTGCAAAATGGCTAAAATGGGTGGGGAGGAGGATGCCAACAAGGTGCAGACCTTTAAGGCCCCTCTAGTTCTAAATTATATCACCTGAAACCTAATTCTGAGACACAGAATGCCCAGAAAGGGGAAGGTTGTAGTCCTGTAGTTTTCTTCCTTGGCTGGGCCGCTTCTGACCAGTGTCTGATGATTTCTGAGTGCCTCATTTTGCAATGATATTAACTAAAATAAATCTCATCCAGAAGAAGTTGATCAAGATTTGGAGAAGATTGGAGAGAAGCCAAACCCTGGGGAGCAAAACAGTTGAATGAACAGAGGATGTTTAACCTGGAGAAGAGATTTAACAGGGGAAATGGTCTTTAAATATCTAAAGAACTGTTGAGGGTAAGGGGATGGATTAGATTAGGTTAGATTTACCTTGGTTGGCCCTGCTGGAGGGTAGAACTAGCAGCAATGGGAGTGACTTGCAGATATTTAGGCTTCAAGTCAAGAAATTCTTCCTACAAACCCAAACTGTCGATCAATAGAAGAAGCTGTCTCTGGAGGGTTTTCATTGCTGGGGCTCCTGAAGGTGAGGCTGACAATTTGTTGGGCATGTTACAGAAGTAAATCTATTCAAGTACAGGTTGGACAAAGATTAAATTAAATTCAGCAACTACTTGTAATGTGCTTTATGCAAGGCGTTAGGCAAATAGATAGATGTTCTCTGAAGATCCTGCCAGATTTGAGGCTCTAGGATTCTACAATTTTAATTTGGGAAGACATTTGACTTACTGAATGGGCTGTTGTCATTAAAGCTGATCCTCATCCTCCCTATCCTGCTTCCTTCTATCCCCTCCCTCTCTCCTCCCCCCTTCTCACTTCTTGTCCTCTTTCTCTCTCCCTCCCTGCCCCCCCCCCCCCACATACCAGGTTTGTCTGTATCCTCTTGTCATAATGGGAGCCAGTATGTTCTCCTTGTCAGCCCCCCCATCCTAGAGCATTAGCACCATACAGCTGCAAAAGAGCCTATGGCCCAGTGGTGAGCACATGATATTTAAGAGGATGTTGTTTGGGGTAAAGTTAGAACAATGCATTGGATGAGGCTGAGTTTAAAGGGACATTACACATAAGGTCCAGAAACTCACCCTTCTGGGGATGCTGGCTGCAATTAAAAAACAAACCCCTCAATGTTCCAGATTTCCTTGCTTGCGTTGGCTGCTGGAAGAACTTAATGGCCTATGAATTGGGTGTAGCATTCATAGCAAATAGAATGGTTCTGGGAATCAGAAAGGCGTGAATTCAGCTCCCTCCTCCTACACATACAGGTAGTGGAGCCCTCAGCAAGTCAATTAACCTTTCTGTGCCTCCAGGTGGCTCTCTGCTTTGCAGAATGGGGACCAATTTGCATTGGAGAGTTTCCTCCCAGGGACTTCTCTATGAAGTCACAGGTTGAGTCCAAAGATGTGGAATGTTATAGTCTGATTAAATGTACTTCCAGGGTGGGAGAATCTGAATCATTATATAAAAAGCAATAATGATGAGCCATTATGTTTGGACAGTACTTTAGTTTCCAAAACATTTTCCATCCTTCATGATCCGCTGCTGTCTGAAAGCTATGTGCTTGGTTACTTAGTCCTATTTGACAACAGCAGAATACATTCTAGTAGAATATAGGCCCCTGGAGGAAAGAACTCTCCTTTGTTTTTGTCTTTGTTAGGACCCAGCACAATATCTTGCACACAATAAGTATTTAATGAATGTTTTTTGCTTCCGATGAGATCTTGGGCCTGAAGTAGCCTGAGCAAACAAATTATGGTCTCTCAGGCTCCCATGGCTAGAAAAGGCCTCCAGAGTTCATTTGTTTGTCAGCTCTGACTTTTTGAAAGAACTCCCTGGTATTGAGCTGAGATCAACTTCCCTATAACTTTACCTGCTGCTCTTAGTCCTGTCCTATCCTCGAGGGCCAAGCAGGTCAATAAATGAATGAATGAATCATGAATAAATGATGGTAATCTTTACAGCTAAGCTCTGTTGATATGAACACTGTTGCTTCCTCCAGGCAGCCTTCTCTGATCCTCACTACCTTCCCAACCCACCACTGATCTTCCTGATCAGATTTGTTTTTCTAGTTTTTCTAACTCTCCATTGCGTTTAGCATGTGTTGAGTCTAGTCATTTCAGTTGTGTCCAACACTTTGTGACCCCCTTCGGGTAAAGACACTGGAGTGGTTTGTCATTTTCTTCTCCAGCTCATTTTACAGATGAGAAATGTAATGATGTATATTATAGTCATCTGTATATATGCCATCTCCTTACCAGCTGTGAGTTCCTTTGAGGCAGGGCTCTAGTCTTATGCAAACTAAATATCTCTCCAGCCCTGGGCATAGTGTTTTGTATACCATGGACATTTACTAAATATTTGTTGAACTAAATTAGCATTCCTACACAAATAATTTATGTGTAACAGAGCCCTCTAATACCCAACTAACACTAAAGGGATGAATCAGATGCTAGCATTTCTTGAGAAACCAGTTGGGGGAGGTGAGTACTTTTGAACATGTGGATCCCAGGGAATACATACTCAAATATTCAGTTATGCACCTTTGTGAAGTGTATCCCCCCCGCCCATGTATAGCATATGTATGTGGGAAGATCTTGATACTAATGCCCTAGCCCCCACTGGGAAGGATATTGTGACATCCAGAGGAGAGCAGCCAGGCTTGTGAGAAGACAAGGAATAAGGCTGAATGAGAGAAGGAATTGTGGGTGAGTGACATTTAGCCTAGAGAGAAGACTTAGGAGTCACAGGATTACAGCTACCCCTTCCATATTGTGCCGCTTTCCCTATTGTGGTTTTGTAGGTTGGCATAAAAAAATTAAATGGGAATTTTTAGGGAGTTTTGCAGAAGCTTCAGATGACATGTAAAGGCCAGCAGATGCAGAAAAAGTTTAGAAACTCAGGAATGCACAAAATATATGTATAGTACTACAAATACCCCATAAAAGCAAAATAAAAAAAATCAGACTTCTTCTCTGTTATTAAGGGGGGGCCAAAAAGTTTTACACAGATTTTCCAGATTGTGTGGGCACTGTGCTTCTAACCCCCATGATGTGGAAGCTATAACTGTAGCACATTTGAGTATTTGAAGGGATGTGGTATGGAGGAGGTAGTTGAATCCTACTGGGCAAGACTTGTATAGAAGTGGATAAAGTGAGGTTCAGGGAAGTAGAATAAGGCTTCATAATAAATACTTTCTAATAATTTATATTGCACTTTAGGGTATATGAATGCAGGTAATTTCATTGGATCTTCACCACAACCCCATGAGGTTGGTGCTATTATTTACCCCATTTTTTCAAAGATGAAGAAATTGAGTTTTAGAGAGATTAATTTAGATTTACCTGGGATCACACAGCTAGTAAGTATCTGAGGCAGGATTTGAATTGAGGTCTTTCTCACCCTAAGTCCAACCCTATTCGTTGTGTCACCTAGCTCTGGAGGAGAAGGAGAGGGAAGGGGGAGAAAATCTTATATTTTTCTATATCATTTTAACCTTACAAAGGGTGTTTCCTACAGTAACACCATCAGATAGGTTCTGCATGGATTATTGTTCCCATTTTGTAGATGAGGAAATAGAGACTCACAATTGAAGTGGTTTGCCCAGTCTTATTGCAGGTAGTAAGTGCCAGAGTTAATTCATATTACAGGGCTCTTTTTGCTATATAGAGAAGAGTGGAGGAGGAAAGAAGAAGGGGAAGAAAAAAGAAGTTTAAAAAAGTGAAAGATGAGGAAAGGATAAAAGGGATGGGGAGAAGGAAGAAGTGAAGGAGGAAGAACAGGAAGAAAGAAAGAAGGAAAGAAGGAAGAACACTGTTTCCAGGTTAAGGTTAAAAAGAAGGCAGGCCATAAAAAAGATGAAAAACATCGAGGAGTCTGCTCTGCCAAGGAGGAATTTTAATCTATACAGTAAGAGGAGAAAAGGGAAAAAAATGAATCTGTGGTTCTTAGCAACTTAAGCCATCAATTCCTTGTCAAGCAAAGAAAATGCTTTTTAATGTGAAGATTAATTATTGATCTTAGGTAGTGGTACCCAATTGTTGCTCTGTGTTTGTTGACATCCAGTTCACGCTGAGGTTTCCAGTGGGAGGCCCCATTTCTCCAGGCTCTGGTGCTGACACCTCGTTTATCATTATCTATCCAGAGATATTTAGAAGTGGAGATAAACTGAGAGCTATTAAAGCTGGGCTCTTGGAGCTCCTGCTAAGGAACTCTATCCATCTCCAGGTATTATAAAGGCTGCCTCAGGAAGCCTCTGTGATGCCAAGGCCCCTCCCTTGGGCTTCTGCCTTTTTCTCTTGCTTTCCTCTCCTAGGCTGTTTCAATAAAATGAACCTCATGGGCATAAGTTCTAAATTGGAAAGGGCTCATTTTCAAAAGATCCTAGGGTTTTGAACTCAGAGAGAAAGAGAAAGGATCATAGGTTTGGAGGTGTCTCTATTTATGTTGGGGGACAGTTGGGTGGTACAGTGAGTAGGGTGCCAGGCCCGGAGTTAGGAAGACTCATCTAGCAGAGTTTATATGTGGCCTCAGACACTTACTAGCTGTGTGATCCTGGGCAATCCACTTAGCCCTTTTTGCCTCAGTTTCATCATCTATAAAATGAGTTGGAGAAGAAAATGGGAGACCATTCCGGTATCTTTGCCAAGAAAATCCCAAATGGGATCATGAAGAGTCAGACAAGACTGAAATCACTAAAGGAAAAGAACAACAACTATTCACGCTGGACTTGTATTTTCATTGATATAGGGAACTCCTAGATGAGGGAAATCCCTCTACCAATGCAGATTGTCATTTAGGTTCTTAGAGAGTAACTTAGAATAGAGGTGGGCCTCTGCCAGTGAGCCTGTTTGCCAACATGTGGGGCCAAAACCATATTAAAATGCAACTGGGAAGTATTTAACAAAATAAATGAAAACATAATAAAACATAGATAACATTACATTGTGAAACAAAGCCAATATGCAACACACAGGAATCCTTGTGTAACCCCCATTTCTACTGACCTAGAGTAATCAGAGGTTAAGCGGCTTGTTTAGAGGGCATTGTCTAGCATGTGCTAAAGATGAGATTTGAATGCAGGTCTTTCATAAGGTTTCTCAAAACTCAGAATGTCAACTGGAGCTTGTCTTTTCCTCCCCTTCATCTTATTTCTGTCACAGTCACTACCATCCTTCCAGACACCCAGGTTCACAACCTAGAAGCCATGTTTGATTTTCAACTCTCATTTGCCTGCAATATCCAATCAGTGGCTAAGTCTTGTCATCTGTAGCTCCATGACATGTCTTGCATAGGTTCATTCCCTTCTCTCCATTCACATGGCTACCACTCCAATAAGGGACCACCATCTATCTCTTGTATTATTGAAGCAGAATCTCCCTGTAACCATATATTCCCCCTTCTCTACTCTATCCCTGCCCATTTGTTAGATTTTCCTATAGCACATATCTGACCACATTACTCCCCTACTCAAGAATTTTCAATGGTTCCCTATTGCCTCTAGGATGAAATACCAGACTGATTTCATGCTAATCTTCCTTGTCTTCTATATGTATCATCCAAACTGACTTCCAGTTGACTCCTGGTATCTAACAAAGCATCTTCCTTTTTTTTTCCTTTTCTTAAGGCTCTGTCTCTTATAATTCAGGGAAGGGAATAAGCATTTATTTAGCACCTATTAAATACCAGGTGTACTACAAATATCTCATTTGATCTTTACAACAACCCTGGAAGGTAGGTGCTATTATTATCTTCATTTTACAGATGAGGAAACTGAGGCAGACAGGCTAAGTAACTTGCTCACAGTCACACAGGAAGTGTCTTAGGCTGAATTTGAACTCAGATCTTCCTGACTCCAGGCTGAGCACTCTATCCACTTGCACTCTCTTCTTGCCTCATAGCTCCCTTCAAGACTCAACTCAGGTGCCATTTCCTGTGAGCTCTTTTCTGATGTTAGTGTGTCCCTATCTGAAATGATTTTGTATTTTTTGTATATATGTTGTCCACACATGAGTCCTCTCCCTTCCCTGCCCAAGCAGAGTGTAAGTTCTTTGTGGACAGAAACTGTTTCCTTTTTTTGTTTCTGTGTCAACAGAGCTTACTTTGGCCCATAATGCAGAGCAGATGCTGAATATTGAGAGGGGAGTTTAAGGAAGGAAGTATATCCAATTGTGAACCCTTGAAGCAGATTCTATATTGTCTGCCCCTGGGAGGATCGGAGTCTGAGAGGTGATCTTTGAGGTGGCTCTATGGTGGGGGTATGGGGAAAGTTTTTTTTGCGGGGGGGAGGGGTGGCAACCCGAGGCAGATGACTCCGGCCTGTGTGACTATTAGGGATATTGTTGGCTCTGAGTCCTAGTTCTAATCCTTCTGGGATATTGGCATTTGGAGTTACTGGCGTAAGCCTCCTGAAAGATGCAGATACTGGCAGCTTTGTGAACTTCAAGCAGTTTCTGAACAGGAAAAGAAAGAACAAGAGGCCAATAAAATCAGAACTTAGAGATGAGAGTATGTTGAAGGTGTGTGTGTGTGTGTGTGTGTGTGTGTGTGTGTGTGTGTGTGTGTGTGTGTGTGTGTGTGTGTTTGTGTACATAGTCTATGTCAGATAACCTGAATGACTTTTCTTTTCAATTCAATAATTATATTCTCAAAGTTACATAATTGTAACAAAGAAAGTGACAGAAATGGTCCTCAGACCATGGCTTTCCACTACAAATATAGTATTTATATCTTACCAAGAACAGAAGGGTAATTGAGGTCCAGAGAAAGGAAAGGATTTGCCCAAGGGCATGCTGCATGGTAGTGTCAGTTTTGGGATTAGAATCTAGATTTAAAAAATATTTTATTTTCCCCCAATTACATGTAGAGAAGATTCTTAACATTCATTTAAAAAAATTGAATTCCAAAGTTCTTCCTTCCCTCTCTTATCTCCTTCCTCCCTGAGACGGTAAGCAATTTGATATAGTTTATACATGTTAAATCATACAAAGTGTATTACCATATTCATGTTGTAAAAGAAGACACAGACCCAAAGTGGGGAAAAATAAAGCAAGTGAAAGCTCCCACCAGTTCTTTCTTTGGTAGTAGATAGCATTTTTCATCATAAGTCCTTTGGAATTGTCTTAGATCATTTTATTGCTGAGAATAGCTAAGTCATCCATAGCTAATCATGGCACCATGTTGCTTTTATTGTGAACAATGTTCACCTGGTTCTGCTGGCTTCGCTTTGCATCAGTTCATGTAAATCATGCCAGATTTTAGAAATCATATTTTGAAAAAACTTAATATCCAGTGCTTTTTCTACTCTCTATATTGCCTTCTAGAAGAAAAGAACCTAAGAGGGGAACCCTTAGGAAAGAAATCAAGAATTATGTAAAATCTTGGAAGGCACTTTTGGAATCATCCCCACCCCTCACTTTGCAGTTTGGGAAACTGGGACTCAAAGTCAGTGATATATAATGTCATGTAGCAGTGTAAGAGTCAGGAGACACAATGAATAATACATATCTATATCTCTCTATATATAATATATACACATATGTAGCTATATGTACATCTGTATACAATGTATGGACACCACATGGACACCACTGATTTTCAATTTGATTCAATTCATGCATTTATTGAATGTCTCTAATGCACAATGTATAGTATTTTCTAGGCTAATTTCAATTTCAAGAAAAATTTTTTTAAAGAAAGAGCTTTTATTAACTATTAACTGTCCTGATCCTAGATTTAGAGGCTATGGTTCCCATAATTGGACCAAATGTCACCTAAAGAATTGGTAGATATTTTCTGAGCACCTGCCATGTTCCCCTCCTTGTACTTAGCTACACTGAGGGATGAAGGAGGAGGAAGAGGAGGAGATCTGGCTTTTCCATTATGTCTCTTGGAGAAAGGACATTACAGGTAAAATGCTTGCATGCAAGCTTGTCACTTGATGCAGAGGGGCAAGGCTGCCTTTTGGGGGGACTTCTCTAGGAACTTAAGAATTTTTGAAAACTGTTTTGATGTAATTGGTTTCCTTTACAATTCTATGTATTTTATTCTATGCATTTAAAAGCATTATTCTCATTGGTCCCACCCAGGAAATCTAGAAGCCTCATTCTATGACACTCCCGCTGTGTGCTGTTGCTAACTCACAAGCACTTAGCGCTCAGAATTCAAAGAAGTCTTATTTATGGGTTGAAGATAACAAATAGGACTCTTAAACGGCTCATGGGAAACAATAACACCTGAAAATGAGTAACTCTTGCCCAGGAATTTGTAAAACTTCAGTCATTTATAGCATCACAGAATCTCAAGAGTTGAAAGGGGTCTGAAGAGTCCACACCTTACCTAAATAGGATTTCCCTCTACAAACATACCTGGCATGTGGCCATACACAGCCTCCTGGGCAGGGGAAACCCCTACCTCCCAAGGAAGCTGTTAGTGAACAGCTCGAATCTTAGAAATTTTTCCTGACATCAAGGGATGTCAGGAAATATAAAATAAAATAAAATGAAGTAAATAACTTTCATCTACTGTTCCTAGTTCTGCCCACTGGGATCGAACAGAACAAACCTAACCCTTTTCCAGATGATGTATCTTCAAAAATTTAAAGAAGGTTATTATTTATCTTCGTGTCTCTCCCTTTCCCCCTACCCTCTTCTCCCCCATAGTTTTTGTGATTGGGAAGTGTACTTGCTCTACACACACACGCACACACACGCACACACAGCTCCCTTTCTATTTCCCTGGTAATCTATGAGAAACTTTGTCCTCTGACCCCAGGGTTATAGAGAAATTCCACCTTTCTCTAGTAACTAATTCCCATTGCCACTTGGTGGCCTCTGAGGAGAGTTTAATATAGTCCTAGCAGCTGCAGGCTTTGGGGGATGCATTTAATGCACCCTCATTCTCTTTCAGCTGTTGCTTGCCATTCCTGCCTTGGCCAGCTGGGCATAAACTTTTTCCATCTTCCTCATTCCAGTCGGTGGAATCTTAAATTTGGAGATGTTTCTTGGGTCCCATGACATCTCACATTCAGCTCCTCTTCCTCCTTTCATCTTTTCAGAGCAGATGTTGCTGCATAAAACTGAGTGGGGAGCTGGGGAGGTGTGTGTGTGTGTGTGTGTGTGTGTGTGTGTGTGTGTGTGTGAATGTGTGTAGTCACCAACATTTTAGAAAATTGTAGAGCATTGTAGGGTTTTCTTTCTAATCTCTTGAAACTGATTAGTATTAGCACAAATAGGGAGGCAGAGCAGTTGAGCTGTGGGGACAGGAAGGCAGCAGTCATTGCTAATAGTTGTCCCAAGGAGAATACAACTTCTTTCTCTGTCTCTGACACTGCATATAGATAGCAGATAAAAGCAGAGAGAGATCAGGTTTCCAAGGTTGGTCTTTTCTATGCAGGCCTTACACTATAGTTGTAGAATTTAGTGTGCTGACAAAAAGGAGATATAAGAGAATCCTTATTGTGGCAATTGTGTCTTTGTGTTGTGTGTCCCTGAAAACATCTTTTCTGTTTTGCTCTTTTTTTAAAGTTAAAAAAAATGAGTACCCACATATAAATAATGACTGGCCGTGCAACCTTGAGCAAGTTACTTAACCCCAATTGCTTAAAAAAAAAAAAAGTTTCAGGCACAGAATGAGATCTTCTGAATTCTTCCTTATTTTCTCTACTGGACCAATGACAAGTTACTTATTTTCTCTACTGGACCAATTACAAGTTACTGTCTCTGACAGTCAGTGGTTACAGGATCCTGTTATGAATCTAAACAGGGAATATTGCCTGAAAATCAGCCTAAACCAATCCTTAAGTCCAAAACCTGAATACTATCTAGTACTTTCTAATAGGGGTCACCCTTGTGGTTACTGTAAATGGTTCAAGTCAAAAATAGCTCACCATTTGCATTATTTAGTAAGCTCTTTCTCAAAGCACATTTAATTAGATTTTTTTTTTAATGGAGATGCCTAGATATCAGTCTCTAATTCAGGGATTTTTTTTTTTTTTAAAGCAATTGGGGTTAAGTAACTTGCTGAAGGTTACACGGCTAGTCATTTGATTTATGCGTGGGTGCCCATTTTCTGAGGCCGGATCTGATCTCGGGTCATCCCAACTCCGAGGCCGGCGCTCTTACTCACTGCGCCACCTAGCCGCCCCTTTTAGGGCAATTGGGGTTAAGTAACTTGCCCAAGGTTACACGGCTAGGTTTTTTGTTTGTGCGGATTAAGTGTCGGAGGCCGGCTCCGAACTCAGGTCCTTCTGATTCCAGGGCCGGCGCTCTATTCACTGCGCCACCTAGCCGCCCCTAATTCAGGGATTTTTAACCTAGGGTCTAGGAACTTAAGAATTTTTGGATAACTATTTTGATGTAGTTGGTTTCCTTTTCAATCCTATATATTTTATTCTATGAATTTAGAAGCATTATTTTGAGAAGATGTTCATAGACTTCATCAGATGGTCCATGACACAACAAAAGTTAAGAAGCTTGTTCTAATTATTTATGCCTCTCTCTGTGTTGACGTACATCATATACCCACATATACTCTCTATGTACTCATGGGTATTTCTATCTGGGATGATAACAATAGTGGATATAGTGCTGAACTTGGAGTTAAGATGACTAGGTTCAAATCCCACTTCTGACACTAGCTTTGTGATCACCGCTCCCCCCCCACTCCCAAGCAATTTTACTTCTAAATTTATCAGGTAAATTCCTAGGTCTTATCTACTAAGTCATAGCAGGGCTGACCTGCATCAATGGAAAGAGTTCATACATCCCATGATTGCCCTAGTACTGTTAAAGTCATAGGTCTTTAATATAGTCATCATATAAGAACAATAATAAAAACATATACATTTCTTTAGCATTTAAGGTTTATACAGTGTCTTTTCCTCACAATCCAGTAGGTCTTGAAAGGGTTATATATCCATTTTACAGAGGAGGAAAATGAAGATCAGAGGAATTCTATAGTCTCAGGGCTAATAAGTGTTAGAAATGGAACTTGAATCAGGGCTTCTGACCTCAAATCCCACACTCAATTCACCCAGGAGTTATCAGTGTTAAAATGCATATCAAAAATGAATAACAATTAGAACTTCCCAACAATGGAAAAGTCTGTCTAAATAGGTAGCAAGATACTTGTCACTGAAGTGTGTTAGAAGATTATGGATAATTGCTTGTCAGGGAAGCTGTATAGGAAATTCCTGGTTTTAGTTGGGGTTAGACGAGATGACCTCTGAAGTCATTTTCCTGCTCTGACATTCCAGAATTCTATTACTAAATAGCCAGAGGAGTGAATAAGGAGTATCATAATGGCTAGTCCAGACACACTCAAATAAGATGGTGGTGCTGAGACTTGGGCACTGAAATTTACAAAGAATTTTGCTTTAAGGGAAGATAAATTAATCTAGATCCCCTGGGTCCCCAAGGAAGGAGATTCACAGGATCTTGGAACCATAGAAGATCAGGGCTAGAAAGGACTTTATAAACACAGAACATAAAATTTCCAAACTGAGGGAAAAACAGTCTTTTAGGTCTAGTTCCATCCTTCCATTTTTGAAATGAGTAAACCATGGCTCAGAGAGAGTGATTTGCTTGAGATCCCCAGATTTCTTTCTTTCTTATTTAGCCTTGTTACTGGGTTGATCTATCAGGAGAATGTTACAGATATAGTTTACATAGTTTTCAGGATTACTTTTGACAGTTTCTCTTGTTCTCCTTGTGGACAAGAGAGAGGGAGTTTGGTAGATGACAGCACAGTTAGGTACATTTGTAACTGGCTGAATGAGCAGACTCATTGGGTAGTTATCATCCTCTTGATGTCAACTTGGGAAGGAAGTCTCTAATAGAGTACCCCTGGGATTTGTCCTGGGCCCTTGTTGTTCTGGTCAACATGTTTATCAGTGACTTGGATCTAGCATGCTTGTCAGATTTGCAGATGACCCAAAACTACAACACCCTGAATGTCAGATGGGATCCCAAATGATCTCATGGAGCTAGAACAATGGTCTATGATGAATGTTGATAGAGATAAATGGAAAGGCTCATACAAGATAAAAAAAATCCAAGAACAATTGGTGGAAGCTATAAGAGACAAGTTGTAGATAAACAGATAAATTCAGATAAATTTCTAACAATGAGGGAAAAAAACCTGGGGGCTTTAGTCGACTGTAAACTCAATATGAATCAACAATGAGTTAATGTAATCTAAGGCTGTATTGAGAGGTGGGATACCCAGAACAGAGATGCCTATTTTCCAGACTGTGACATGCAGTTGGAAGGCTAGTTCATTGAGGGAGTTTATCAGTACATATTATTAGGAAAGGGTATGGACCTCTTAGACATATAAGCCCCACCCCCCCATGCTGAAATAGGATTAGGTTTCCAATCCCTGAGGGATATAGGGAAGGCTAGGCTCTTCAATTCAAAAGGGTTTTTGAACAAAGACAAGAGATAAGCAAGCTGTGTACACTGTTTGTCTCCTTGGTCTGTTTACTGGGAGACTTAATCTTTAGAATCATATAGATAGGTAGCCCTTACTGATTAGATGGAAATTGCATTTTTGTCCAGGAATTTGACCCTATGAGGAAATTAGATCTAGCTGGAGCTGGCTAAAGAAAGAGGGAGGGAGGGAAGAGAAGAGGAGAGGGAAAATGGTAAGTGAGAATCTGCAGGTGCTTGGGGTTGGGCTTGTGTGATACACATTGATATCTGCAAGAATCAACAGGAAAGAGTTGGCCACTAACTGACCATTTGTGGACTGAACACTAGGTGTTGAACAAAGCTTTGTCAGATGCTTTACTTATATCATGAAGCGCTCAAGCTGTTCCGTCTCTCTGGGAGTTTATAGCTATAGGGGTGGGGGATGGTGAGAGCCAAAGACATAATAGTCACTAGAGCTGGATATTATATTTAAAAAATGTTTTAACTATCCATTTGTCTCTGTATCATGGTCATTTCATCTCCAACCTCTATATTGGATCCCCTTAACGACCAAGAAAGCAAAAATACCAGATAAAAATTTTACATCTCTGCTGCTGAAATGTATTTTGTTATCTTTTCTCTAGGACCTTTACTGATTTTTATCCATCTTTATTATTATTATTATTATTGTTGTTGTTGTTGTTGTTGTTGCTGTTGTTGACTTCCCTTGCCTTACCTTCCTATCTTCTCTCCCCCACCTTTCCACAATAATCCACCCTCCCCCCCACTCTAGTCAGGCTTCCTCCTCTTCTGGAATATTTTCCACTCTTCTTATTTTCTTCTCAAAATTCTCCACCTTTTAATAATTTCATTTATAAATTATAGAATAATAAACAATAATTTACATTTAAATTTATAATAATTTAATAATTATTCCCAGAAGACTCCAGTCTTTCCCTCCTTGGAACTTAAATTGCACTTACAGCCCTCCTCTCATCACACAATAACAAACTGACTTTAGGACACAATTGTTGCTCTTTTAATGGGACCTCTCTGCCCTATCAGGCATTCCCTGAGGGCAGGATCTAGGAATCACAGCATCTCTAAGTTAGAAGGGGTCCTTGAGATCCTCTGGTCCTAACCCCATTTTATAGACGAGGAAACTAAGCCACAGAGGAGGGAACTGAATTACTCAAAGTTACTTCGTGAGCTAGTACCAAGGTTTTGATACTGTGTTCCAGCATTGTTCCTACTATAAATCACACTAATTTGGGGTTCTCCTGAAGAAATTTGGTCTTGACTAAACCCTCTTGATTCTTCACTAAAGCATCTCATAGATGTCCCTAAAGAGGGCTGGATTTAGATTCAACAGTTGTTGAATTCCACATTTTCATTTTCAGTAATGTCTAACTCTTCATGACCCCACTTGGTGTTGTCTTCTTGGCAAAGATGCTGGGCTGGTTTGCCATTTTCTTTTCCAGCTCATTTTAAGTATGAGGAAACTGAGGCAAACCATGTTAAGTGACTTGATCAGGGTCACACAGTTACTAAGTATCTGAGGCTGGATTTGAACTCAGGAAGGAGTCTTCTTGATTTTAGGCTGGATACTCTATCCCCTATGCCACCTAGCTGCCCTGAGTCAACAGACTAAGTTCCAATCCTAACCTTGTCATTTACACAGTGTCACTTTGGGCAAATTGATTAACCTCTATGGGCCTCAATTTCCTTTTTGTAAAATGAGAGTCAGGCGAGACAACTTTTTAATATCTTTTTTGGTTATAAAACTACAATCCTGATTCCTGCCTTTCTCAATCTAGAGAGTCTAGTCTCCTCCCTCCTTAAGAGCCTCTCCAAGATCAAGAGCTCCCTGAGGGAAGACACTAGGTGTATTTCTCCTTCTTCCATCTCTGCTATATTGGGAGCTCCCTGAGAACCAGTCCTGAGTCTATTATTTCTCTGTCTCCCCCAGAGTGTGAGCTTCCCAAGGGCTGGCTCCCATTTCTTCTTCTTCCTCCTGTCTCCTGCCACATCAGGGATGGGCATAGAGCTGGACAGGCTGAATCAAACCTTTTTGAATGATTGATGGGTTGGTTGTGTGAGTGGTTCAAATTCCTGGACCAGATTTTAGTTACTATTGATAATCTATATCAGCAGAAACTCTTAGGGGGTCTTGCCTAAAGCAGGTATTTTTAACCTGGGGTCCAAGGATAGATTTCAGGGAGGGTCTGTGAACTTGGATGGGGAAAAAAATGAACATTTATTTTCCCTAATGCATAAGGAAAATTTAGCATTTTCTTCCATGAATTAAAAATATGATTCTAGGAAAGGGCCAACAAGATTTAGCACATTGCCAAAGGGGTATCACACAAAAAAAGGTTTAGAAAAAAAGGTACCCACACAAAAAAAGGTTAAGAATCTCTGGCTAGGTGATCTCTCAGGCTTTCCATCTCCAGCATTCTATGGTTTCTATGGTTCCTACCAGCTGCTGACCCCTTAGGAATCTTATATATTCCAGCTGCTTGTGTTTTGCGCTACGGTAACATACAAAAATGTCCTAGGAATGGACTAGATGGGTGACCCTGGGGGAAAGATTCCTTTCTCAATCCTGTAGCTGCCTGGATTCAGCTTTTATGTATGCCTGAGGTATAATTATCCCTGTCTCTCCATGCCAAAAATATCTCCAATTGTGATCAGTAAAGCTGGCCCCTCCCTAGGACCTTGTTAGAAATGTGGCAGCCAGCGGGTGGTCTTTCTGCTGTCAATTCCCCTACCCCTTGTTTCCAAGCCCCAGAACTTACACTCTTCCACAGGTTTTCAGAGGTATAGTGAAAAAAAAGGTTTTGAATTTAGAGTTAGAACATCTGGTTTCAAATTCTGACCTTGGTCTTACTCTCTACATGATCATGGGCAAATTGCATGACTCATTATGCCTCAGTTTCCCCATTTCTAAAAGCAAAGGGGTGGACTAAATGGCCCCATAGGAGTTGTATAGCCCAGACACTCCATGTTAATTATTCAAAGATCTAAATACTATGATGTGGGTGGGAACCTGCTGATAAGCTTGCATTTATTGCCCATAGAGCCTTCTGTCAGTTTCATTTACACTGAGGGGTGTGTGTGTGTGTGTGTGTGTGTGTGTGTGTGTGTGTGTGTGTGTGTGTGTGTGTGTGTGTGTGTGTGTGTTGTTATACTGCCTACAAGGGATAAGCCTTCCCTGGGAGTCCTGCTCTTGGCACATAAATCCATCAGATAACTTCGAACCTTGTCTGGGGAATCTTCCCCTCCCCACCTCCCCCCAGTTTACAAAATCCTTTGCATTTTGGGTTTTCTTATTGGTTGCTGAAGAGTATCTTGAGGGAAAAGCAGTGTAAGTCTTATTATCCTCATTTCACAGGTAATGATAGCTAGTACTTATCTGGCAGTTTCAGGTTTGCAAAGTGCTTTACAATTATTATCTCATTTCATCCACACAACAACTCTTGCTATTGTTATCCTCATTGTATAGATGGGGAAAATGAGATTAAGGTTAAGTGCTCAGGATCACACAGATAGTAAGTATTTGAGGCTGGATTTGGAGTCCGGTCTTCCTGGCTCTGGGGCCGAAGTCAGGAAGACTCACCAAGAAAATCCCAAGTGGGGTCACAAAGAGTCAGCCACAACTGAAACGACTGAACAACAACAAGGTACCAGGCAAAGCACTGGCAAGAAGAGTCAAAAGACAGTTTCTGCCCTCAGGGAGCTTATGGGGGATACAGCATGCAAACAATATATATATATATATATATATATATATATATATATATATATATATATATATATATATATATATATATATATATATATATATATATATAAAGCGTGCTAGATAAACAGGAAACAGCAAAAGGCATTGGAATTAGGAGGTTTCCTGTAGAAGGTGAGTAGGGTAGTTCAAGATGGAAACTCCAGGACCCTGGATCAGAGAGGACAGTCTAGGGGTTGACCCCTAGAGAACTACTTCTGGTCCTGGAAAAATCGGAGAATCATAGATTCGGAGTCAGATGAAAGATCGCCTCCTCATTTTACAGATAATAAAAGGAAAGCCTAGAAGTAGTGAATTCAACTCAACAAACATTTTTTTTCTTTTTTCTTGACAATGAATGACAAGTCTGATTTATTTTAAGAGGCAACCTGATATAGTGAATATTGATCTCAATGCCAAAAATATCTGGGTTCAAGTCCTTTCTCTGACCAATACCGACTTGGTGGTCCTAGGCAAGTCCAGTAACTTCTCTGTCTGTGCTCTAGGGGATTCTCTCTTTCTCTCTTAAAGTTTATTTGTTTACTTTTAGTTTCCAACATTCAGTTCCACAATCCCTTGAGTTCTAAATTTTCTCCTCTTCTCTCTCCTCTCCCCTCCTCCCCCATGGTGGCATGCAATCTGATATAGATTCTACAAATCCCTTCACACTAAAAGTCAGTCAATCAACAAACATTTCTTTTTTTGTTTGTTTGTTTGTTTTTGTTTTTTTGAGGGCAATTGGGGTTAAGTAACTTGCCCAAGGTCACACGGCTAGGTTTTTTTGTTTGTGTATGCATTAAGTGTCTGAGGCCGGATCCGAACTCAGGTCCTTCTGACTCCAGGGCCAGCGCTCTACTCACTGCAGCCACCTAGCCGCCCGTCAACAAACATCTCTTAAGCATCCGGAGTAAACACCCCAGGTGTTCAGGGAGGGCTGGCATCTCCAGTGTGGGGGCTTGCTGAGATGTTTTCATGGCTGTTCAGCCCCCTTTGGGGTCTACTGCACACTCCACTCTCATCTGTGACTCCAAGAAGCTGTGGCATGGACAGTAGCACACCCTGGTAAACTGTCTTGGTAGGTGGGCTAAACCGAGTTGAAGGTAACCAATGGGCCTCAAACCCATCAGTAAGTTAAGGGATGTTTACCCCAACCATGTGAATACTTTCCCCAACAGAATGGGTGGAGGAGAACAATTTGTTCCAATGAACATGAAGTTGGCTGAAGTAGATGTGGAGCACTTAGAGCTTAGTTAGACATTGAAGACACCAAGGTCATCCTTGCATCCAGGGGACCATCACCAGTCATCTTGACTTATATCATGTCACTGAACTTTGATGACTTTGGAGGAGAAAAGTGAAGCTGATAACTGTGTAACTCTGCCTCACTTAAATCCAATTCACACAGGAGCCAAGATTGTGATGTCATTGGTTCTATTTGAAAATGAAGGACAAACAACAATAAATGACAACAATGATTAGGCATTTATTATGTGCCAGGCTAAGCACCAGGGACACAAAGAAAGGCAAAAACAGTCCTTAGTCTAATGGAAGATTAATGAAAGCAAACAAGGCATACACCAGATAAAGTGGAGACAGTCACAAGGAGAGCCAGAAAAGACTTCTTGCAGAAGGTAAGACTTTGCCTGAGACTTGAAGGAAGCCAGGATGAAGACACTAAGTTCATGGCAGGGACTTGAACTCAGGCCCTCGACCTTTGCATCTACCTTGGCTGAGCTTAGTCTAACTGACATAGAAGCCTGACAAGAGAGCCTGGGCTTCCCATGTGATGCTCATAGGGCCCAGCAGTGGGGAGCCTTCTTGGGGGGATGAAATAAATGGGTAATGTATGTGATAGAATGTTGGAAATTGTAAAGTGCTGTATTCGTGGAAGGAGTTGTTACTATTTTCTTAGGATAGGAAATATGTGTGGTATAAATAAACATTTCTGTGCCTTTATACGTTGCTCTCCCTGGGTCTTACATATCTATCTATCTATCTATCTATCTATCTATCTATCTATCTATCTATCCCCATGAAAAATTCCAGCAGCGAGAGAGGGACAGTAGAGGCAGGACATGATTTCTCTGTCTTCAAAGTATCTGAAGTACTTTCCCGTTGAAGGAGGATTAGCCTTTTGTTTGGGCCCACAGAGTAGAACAAATAGAAGTAAGGGAAAGATTTTGCCTGGATTCCTCGGGAGTGCTTTCTAACAGAGCTGTCCAATGTGGAATGAGCAGCCTTGACAGGTAGTGAGTTCTCTATTACTGGAAGTCTTTAAGACAAGACTGAATCCTTACTTGTTGGGAACGTTACAGAGTAGAATTTCTGTTTCCAACATTTAGGATGGGTTGGATTAGAGACATGTAATGTCTAATTCTGAGCTGCTGATTTGGTGAAAGAGGATTTGACCTGGTTAGGTCAGAGGCTCAAGAATCCAGGAGTCCTAGGGCCAGAGGATACCCTGGTTCCCTGAGTGAGTTGTTACTATTTTCTGGAAATTTCTCCAGCTTTTGGGAAGCTGGAGCTGTTAGAGAGGGAAAAATTAGATGAGGTATGCTGATGGATAGCTAGGAGTCTAAATCCTTTTCCATTTGGGACTTTTTTTCCCCCCATATCATGTATTCCCATTTTTATAGAGGATCAGGTTGAGGCCCAGGAAAAAGGAAGGGACTTGTCTAAGGTCATAACATGAGTCTGTAACTGTACTGGGACTAGAACCCTGGTCTCCAGTCCCAGACCAATTTTCATAGGCTTTTCTGTTCTACCTTTCAATAAGAAAGGGTTACCCTGGACTTTGCCTGTTCTGTTATCAGGACCTAAGCCTAGATCTTGGCAGGGGCTGCCTGCCTCATCAGCAGTCTGGTTCTGCTGATCATTTTCTGACTCATTTTGACCAAACTTTCATTGGTGCTTTTATGATCTCAGAAGAAGAGCCTGCAGGGAGAATGTACAATTGATACCCAGATCATGTCTGATGCATCTTTGAAGGGAGAGAATAGAAAGACAAAGGCAGAATGTGATAGAATGTTATTTAATGCGTCGGCATGAAGTGTAAATACATCGGACACAGAGGCAGGAGGCCTCCCTCAGGCTGATGGGGAATAATTACCCAGGGGATGCTGAGCAAAGCCAGCCCCCCCCTCCCCCCAGCTGCGGGGATGAATGTGGAGGCTGACCCCTTTCTGGCTCTGGAGCCCTGCGGCAGACAGAAATGTGAGGGTGTGCTGTGCTCTGGCCAGGAAACGGACACACACAAAAATGTTAATATCTGTAATTTCATCTGAATGACATTGGCAACACAGGACAGAAATCTCCATATAGACGTAATAATAATAATAATGAAAGCTGGGGTTCACATTGTGCTTTAAGGTTTAGAAAGCAGTCTGTCGTATTGGATTGCATAGTATTGAAATACAACTTATAGTGAGTATGTATCTATGATTTTCCTTCTAGTTTATACCTCTGTAAAATGTGTGTGTGTGTGTATCTTGGATTAGAATTAGATGGTCTTTAAGCCCCCTTTCAACTCTTGCATTCTATGACCTATATGGTGTAATGGCCAGGCTACTGGTCTTGGAGATGGAAAGACTTGAATTCAAATACAGCTTCAGATACTTCCTAGCTTTATGACCCTGGACAAAGTACTTAATTACTCTCAGCCTCGGTTTTCTCATCTGTGAAATGGAGATAATAATAGTATTTACCTCATAGGGTCGTTGTGAGGATCAAATGAGATTCTGCATGTAAATCTCTTTACAGACTTTAAATTGCTTTGTAAATACTGGTGGTTGTTTGTTCTCAGGCCTCTTCCAGATCTGACCAAATAAGTAGCAAGATCCCTTCCCTAGATAGAAGGCAAATGCCTAGATGACTGTTTTGTTTCCTTCTTTTTGTTTTCCTTTTCCCCTTCCCTTTTCCCTTCTGTTTCCTCTTCCCTTTCTTTCTCTTTCCTTCTAGATCACCCCTTCTTTTCTCCTCCCCCTTTTTTATGTCTTTGTGTCCCCAGAGCTTGAGGCAGTTTTTGATTCATCTAGGTGCTTACTAAATGCTTGTTAATTGATTAGGTCTCTTCTAGATATGACAAGCTATGGTTTGGTTCTTGAGCTTGGAGATGAGAAGTTTTCAAGAAAGTTAGGGCCTCTCAAATGAACCAGGGCTCACAGTTGGGTGACATCTTGACTCAGAGGCAGTCTGGCCAGGGGGCAAAGAAATATTCCTGTCTGGCTCTAGGATCCTACAGCAACCCAACCATTCCTTGAATTTGTTCTTGGAGAGCCTCTGTTTCCCCATTGGGACTAGGACCTTTTTCTATTCAGTAGAGAGTTGGAGAGGTTTTTGAGGGAGTCAGGAAACTGACCTACAATTTCCTCTTTTTGCTAGACTTATTTTTCATCTGGAGCTCTATATTTGGTAGCCTTTGGGGGTGGGGAGAGGGATTAGGAACTTGGTTTCACTGGAGCTGGCAAGTAATTCAACCAATGCAGGTTAGCAACTGCCTGCAGTTAATAGGTTTAGGTGCCCAAGAGAAGAGACCAGTTTAGGGTCTCACAATTTGTCAAAAGCAGCTCTCTTGGACTTTGAAGGCAGCTCTCTATCCACCAGACCACCTGCTTCTCCAGTGTAGCTAGTGCTCCTTACCCTATGCCCACCCCCTGCCAAGAAACTCCTCTGGAGCCTGCTCAGAGGAGGGGTAACAGGAAGGTGACAAATATCCAAACCACATCCTAGGTGGAAAGTGAAGGAAATAGAAATGTTTTCCTCTGGAGAAGAGAAGGCCTCAGGATCAGGGGTCTTGGTAAGCATCTACATGTATCTTCAGTATTACAGTGTAGGAGGGAACAGGCTTGTTCTGCTCCATCCTAGTAAGCAGAACTAGAAAGAGTGGGGGTGATGGGCTGGTGAGGAGGGGTCTTCCAGGAAGCCAGGTGCTTGCTGCCTTCTCTGAGGTGTACCCAGAGTTGTGACATCACTGACATAGTCAGTCATTGACTAAGAAACTCTGAAGACCCAAAGAGAACTCATATTTCTCGTCTGATCCTCACCCAATACAGGACTTTCTTTTGCAGAGTACCCACAGTCACGGCAGCCATGAAGACTACCTAGATACCTTCAGTGCTAGGGAAGACCCTACCTGCTGAGGCAGCTCGTTTCATTGTTAAACAGGCTCCAAGGCCAGGGTTCAAGTCTCCTGCCTGACACTAATTGTATGATCTTGGGTAAGTAATCTAACCTTTCCGAGATGTTATTTCCTTATCTGTAAAGAGTCTCTTCCAGATATGACTTTCTTTTTTTTAAATCTCATATTAATTTTAATATCAGAAACTAGCACATAGTCATTAAGGAACAGAATTGTGTCAACATGGATGAAACATAAAATTCTCATCTTGTTTCCCCTGTAAGGCATACTTACTTTTAAAAAATTTTAATTTATTTAAATAAATTAACAAATAATTGAATTTATTTAAATAAAATTGATATATTATCCATAGATATGCAAATATAAATAAATATATTATACAAATAAACATTAAATATAAACTAAATATGAATTTAGTAATATATAAATATATAATTAATATAATATACAATATATTAATATACAAATATATAAATAAATATAATAAATGCACGGATATATCTATATGTCATATAAATATACAATAAATAATAAGTAAAATTAATAAATAAATTAAATATAAAATTTATTTATGTAATAATGCAAGAATTTCCATAACATAGTCTAATAAAAAGATTGGGTCTTCAGACATACCTTTCCATGTTGCTGGTTCTCCTAGGTAGAGGAGACTCCTTGAAGAAAACTGGTGCTTCTCAAACAATCATGGCTTAAAGCTGTCAGAGGCAAGAGGAATGTCTTATAAAATGAGGGGAGGGGACCTGCCTATTACTTTGTTTTGTCTCTTATGGCTTTGTCCCCTGGAACCAAGCAGAAAGTCTATTTGTTCTTCTATGGGAAAGCCCTTCCTAGATGGAAGTCAGCTGTGTCTACCTTAAGGTTTCTCTTTTCCCCACCAAACATTCCCAGTTCCTTCAACTTATACTCTTTTGAAATGGGTTCAGTTGTATTTCAGTGATGCCCTCTTGCTGGGTCTCTGAGCAGAAGCCATGCTATTCCCCCTCCCCCCCATTACTTAGAGAGTTTGCTAACTTGGTCAATCCTTACCTTCTCTGAGCCTCAGTTCCCTCATCAGCAAACGTGTAAAAGATAATAATATTTATACCTCCTGCTTCATAGGGCTATTGTGAGAAAAGTGCTTTGTAAACCTGGAATTGTTGTTACTAATAAATATCAAGATAGATATCCAAAGATAAGAAGGAGAAATAATACACTATAATAATACACACAATAAATACACTCAAGTAACTATTTGGGACTCCTTAGATAGAACCTGACCTGGAGTGAGGAAGACTGGAGCTCAAATACAGCCTCAGATAATTCCCAGCTGTGTGAACTGGGGCAAGTCACTTAACTTTTAGTTACTTGACAAAATGGATCCACTGGAGAAGGGAAGGGAAAACCACTCCAGTATCTCTGCCAAGAAAACTTCAAATGGGGTCATGAACAACAACACGTAACTATAATAAAATTGAGAATGTGACCAGTGCCAAGACAGCCAAGGAAAGTGCTAAGATAATTTCAAGGGATGGAGGAATCACAGAAAACTTCATAGAGAAGGTGATAAGTTAGGCCTTGAAGAAAGGTTTATAATAGGTGAAATGGGGCAGGAGAAAGGAAGTCCATTCTGAGAATGAAGGATATATCCCTAAAGACAAGGAGATTGGAGGGGAGGGCATAAGAGTGAGGTGCAGAGTTTGTTTGGAGCATAGAATTGTGTGAGGTTGGGAATAGGTGTTTAAGGGAGGGGATGAATGCTTCACTCAATCAAGTCATCCCACTCTCACTTAAAGTGAGTGATAAGATGCCCAATACTTTAACCAGGTGAAAACATTCAATAAATAAGTATCAACCACAGGTTTTACTTTCAATCAATCAGTTAGTCAATATGAGCTTTAGACTAAGTACAGAAAAAAATCCTTAAAATTGGAGTGACTTTGAAAAAGAAGAGGATTTGGAGTGGCTGAGGAGACTTGGTTTTGCCCAAGGGGTCACCTACAAATTATCAAGTAAATCAAGAGGAAATTGTTCTAGAGGCTGAAGCTAGTGTGCTGTACCAGTAATCCCCTACTTCCCCCTGGAGTAATCACCTAAGTGCAGAAGGGAAAGACATCAGCTTTGGCTTTGGCCTATGCCTCCTTCCCACCCCCTTTTGAATGGAGGATTTTGGGAGCTTTGAAGGGTCTGGAGGATGCTATACTTGCCATCTTCCCATCAGTGTCTTGGTGGCTTTTGCCTATGGTGCTAAATGTACCATGCATAAGGGGAACTTCCTGAGCACCCCATTAATGGGAAACAGAAGGACTTTCAGTAACCAGGAGGCTGGGTTACTCCTTTGCCACATGTGCTAAACTTGATTCCACTTTCCCCTGGACCCTATATGTCCTTGTAGTAAAAAGTATTACAGACTTTTGGGGAGATGTTCTGTACCAGCTCTTATTGTAACACTTAATACATTGCCCTTTCTAAAAGTTACATAAAGCTGCCTGACTAAACTGTCAGCTGATAATCTTGAGGGTGAGGGAGAGAAACCTATTGATGATGGCTTGAGCCAATGTCATTAGAGAATCAATCTCCTCTGATCCTAGAACCCAAGAGGGAGCTATAGCCATGAGAGACTCATCTGAGAGTAGAATCTCTGGAGCATACATAGATTATAGATGATAAGTCTGGAAAGTTAGATTTGGACCCAGATTGTAGAGAATCTTAATATGTTTGATTTTGTAAGTGATGGGAATCATTTGAACTAGGTTTCTCAGGAGAGGAGTGATATCCTGGTATCAGCAATGTACCTGGAGGCATACAAGGAATTAGGGTTACATGGAGAGAGACTGGACCCAGAGATTCAGCTAGAAAGTTATTACAGATAGTTCAGAGGGTCTTTGGAGGAGAAGAGGGTCTTAATTAGGATGGTGAGCATAGAGATAGACAGAAGGAATACCAGAGAGGCAGAGTAAAGAGGATTTATTAATGGTTGATTGGGTGACACATTGGATAGAGCATCAGGCCTAGAGACAGGAAGACTCATCTTCCTGAGTTCAAATCTGGTCTCAGATACTAACTGTGTGACCCTGGGCAAGTCACTTAATCCTGTTTGCCATAGTTTCCTCATCTTAAAATGAGTTGGAGAAGGAAATGGCAACCCATTCCGGTATCTTTGCCAAGAAAACCCCAAATGGGGTCATGAAGAGTTGAGCATGACCAAAATGACTGAACAATAGGAAATGGTTGATTGAGATGGGGTTGAAGGATGGGATCACAGAAGGTTTCATGGAGAAAAGGAGATTTAAGAACTAGGTCTTAAAGGTAGGAAGTAGGAGGGAGAGGGAGAAGTAAAATATGATCCCCAGGTTAGGAACCTTTGTGACTGGGAACATAGTGGTGCCATGGAAAGATATAGGAAAACCAGGAGGCTCTATTTCTGTGTCCCCAGTGAGAAAGTGAAAAACCCCACTAATACATATGTAATATTCACATCAGGTGAACTGCTGTCTAAGAAAAAGGAAGAAAACAAGAAAAATACTCCTGATGTTATTTAGGGGAATCTGCAGCCTCAGCAAATAAAGAAATAAAGCAGAGATCAATGACCAAATAAAAACTCAACTGATACCGCAATTGTCTGGCTGAAAATAGGAGGCTACAGGCTTTCTTAGGGAAGAAAGATGAAGGGAGGGGAAGCAGCTTCAAATGACTGTGTGGATTTTCCTGGGTGGCTCTTCTCAGGTACAAAGATGCTATTTGCCTGACCAATAAAAGGCAGCCTGGCCTTGAGGGGAGTACCATTCAGTCCCCAACCTCTGAATCTAGGGATGTGACCTAGCTTGAGGTGATGTCCTTGAGAATCTCCCTTCCTTGCCCCAAGCCTCCGGTTCTCCATTTAATAAAATGGATGGGTGGACCAGATGGCTTGTAAGGTCCTTTCCAGCTCTGATACTCCATGTTTTATCTCTACTCTAAGGGCCCTTAGAGCTATGTCATTTTTTGTTTCTGTGCTATGCCTGAGGAAATAGCATCATGCTCAGTCTCTTTCTTGAAAAATAAAGAGAGCAAAGCCTGGGAACCAGTCTTTCAGCACTTGTCAAAGGAATCTCAGATGAATGGATTTTTTTTCCCCAGGAGTTGGAGACCATGAGAAAAGTGTTGTAGGAAATCAGAATGCACTGCCAGGGTTTTGACAGGGTTACTAGACTGGTAGATTAGGGCAAGGCTGTAGACATTGCTTACCTCGGATTTAGAGAAACATTTGGTGAGGTCTCTAATGCTATTCTTGTGGGAAAGACAGTGATGTGGGCTAGAAAGGTGAATTTGGGACTTGAGTGGCCAAATGTAAAGAGATGTCAGCTTGGAGGTAGGGCTTGGAAGCAGCCTAGGGATGTAGCCTTGACCCCAAGCAGTTTAACCTTTAACAATGACTTGGATAAAGGTAAAGGTCATGGATTTATCAGACTTTTAGGCCTCACAAAGCTAGACAGTATAGCTAACACAGATAATAGACATAGGCTTTAAAGATAAGCCTAATAATAAATAAATAAGCTTAAAGTTCAAGGATAAATCATAGATGTTGCAGCTTAATAAGGGTCAGTGTAATAAATAGGTATACATGATTTCCCCAAATCAACTTGGCCAGTTAGGGGTTTGTTTGCAAAGATCTAGTTGTTAATAGTGGATTCCAAGCTCGATGAGTGAATGGTGGCTTATGGTGGCCAAGAAAGCTAATGGGAACTCAGGTTTTTAAAATGACCATAATGATAGCATAATGATAGTTTGGAAGGTTTAATGAGATAATATTTGTGAAGTGCTTAACACAGTTCCTAGCTCATATCAGGTGCTTAATAAATGCTTTCCCCTTCCCTCTTCAAGTAAGAGACCCAGAGTGTCTAGGATACAAGAGGTGATAGTCTTCCTATATCATGCTTTGGTAAGAAGACATCTGTTAGCTCCGGGCTGTTACTGTTTGCCCTTTGTCCATGAAGAGGAGCAATGACATCACAGGGGAAATATCTTGACTTGTGAGTGAATTGGATTTAAGTGAAGCAGAGCTGCTCAAAGTCATCAGCCTCACTCTCTCCAGAGTCATCCAAGTCCAGTGGCAAAACATAGGTCAGGACCAATGGAGATGATCCCAGATGCAGCAGATGCCCTATGTGTAAGGACATTGGAGTGTGTTTAGAGTTGGGTGACTAGGGTGGTGGAGGGCCTAGAGATTAAGATTCAGTTGAAAAAAATGAGGATGTTTAGCTCGGAGAAGAGAATGCTTGGAGACATAATAGCTGTTTCCAAGTGCACACAGAGCATGGAAGAGGGATTATGTCTTGTGTGGCATTTAGAATTAGGGTTAATGTTATGCCATTCAGCTGGGCGATTCAGCTAGATTCCCCAATGCTTAGACTTGTCCCAAAGTGGGAGCTGCTCTGGGAACAGAGCAAAGGGCTCCCCTTCACTGGACAACTTGTCACCTTATTACCTGTGTGACCTTGGTCAAATTATTTAGCCTCATTGGGATAATTTAGTTTCCTCATGTATAAGATTAGGTTGTTGGACTAAATGGCCTCTTTGACCCCTTTGAACTTTGTCTATAACTCTATGAAAGCATTAAATAATGATAGCTGGCATTGATATAGGGCTATAAGTCTTGTGAGGAGACTGCTAAGTGACTCAGGGGATGGAGCACTGGGCCTGGTGTCAGGAAGATCTGAGTTCAAATGAGGCCTTAGACACTTACTAGCTGGGTGACCCTGAGCAAGTCACTTAACCTCTGTTTGAGTTAATCTGCTGGAGAAGGAAATGGCAAATCATTCTATCTTTGCCAAGAAAACCCCATGGGCGATGTGGTCCACAGGGCCACAAGGAGTTGGGTATGGCTGAACAACAATGCTGTCTTGTGAAGTACTTTACAAATGTATCTCATTTTATTCTCACAACAGTCCTGGATTAGGTGTTATTATTTTTCCCCATTTTATAGATGAGGGGATTGAGGCAGAGGTTAAGTTGCTTACACAGAGTTACACAGCTAGTAAGTGTATGAGACCAGATTTGAGCTCCAAATTCTTCCTGCCTCCAAATCCAACACACTGCACCACTTAACTAAATCATTTAAGTTTGTTTTATACACATTTAATTTGTTTTTATTAAACCAATATCACAATTTAGTCAAATTGTACTTTAATAGGATCATGGGTTTACAAATTTGGAAGGAACCTCAAAGATCCCCTTCATGAGAGCTGGCATATAATACTTTAATGTTAGATACATGATTTGTAGATAAGGAAACTGAGGCAGACAAAAGTGACTTGTAACTTGCCCCAGGACTATGTAGCTAATAAATATCTGAAATAGGATTAGAATTCAGCTCCTCCTGATTCCCTAGCCCAACCCTCTCTCCACTGGACTCATTTTATAGCAGAAGAAATTGAGGCTTAGCTTGTCTTATTCAAATTCACACAGATAAATCCAGTTCTTCTGACAAGATTTCATGTTCTTTTATCTGTATTATGTTGTCTTTCTAGCCAAAGGTGGGGAACCTGAGGCCTCAAGAACACATGTGGCCTTCTGGGTCCTTGGGTGCAGCCTTTTGACTGAGTCCAAGTTTTCCAGAACAAATACTTTTATTAAAGGTATTTGTTCTGTGCAGTTTGGATTCAAAGGGCCTTGAGGACCTAGAGTCACATATGGCCTTGAGATGGAAGGTTCCCTACCCCTGTTGTGGGCTGTTGGAAATGGAAGGGTAAAATGTAAAATGTAAAATACAGGATTCCAGAGCTGGAAAAGATCTTCAAGGCCACCTAGCCCAATCCTGTCCTTGTTGTGGTTGTTGAGTTATTTCAGTCATGCCCAACTCCTCGTGATCTCATTTGGATTTTCTGTTTGTTTTTTGGGGGGTAAAGATACTAGAGTGGTTTGCTTCTTCCTTCTGCTCATTTTACAGATGAGGAAACTGAGGCAAACAAGGTTAAGTGACTTGTCCAGGGTCGCACAACTAGTAAGTGTCTGAGACCAGATTTGAACTCAGGTCTTCCTGACCCCAGGCCCAACGCTGCACCCACTGCACTTCCTCTCTCTTGTACACATGAGGAAATTGAGGCCATAGAAAAGAATGAGTTTCCTTCCCTCAATAACAGAGCAAATTTAAACCTCGGTTGTCTGATCCAGAACTCTTTTCAGAGGGTGTATAGATGAAGGCAGCCATGGTGGCCCCCTAAACCCACCCCTCCAATAAAGAAGGGTGTAACACAAAGGTGAGTAAAGAAGAGATTGCAGCAGACTGATTTGCATGTAATTTGTTCTTTGGTGGAAATGCTGAAAGGCTTAAAAGCCTCACTAAATGCCTTTAAGGGAATATGACAGAGAAAAGACCTCGAAAATCAATAGCCTTGATTCCCTTTCCCTGAGTCTGCATTAGCGCCACCTCTGAGCTGAGTGGGGGTAATTTGGATGTCTTCTAAATCTGCCGCTCAGACAGACGGCTAAATGTAGCTCAATGAGACAGGGCCTCGCCTGTCTGATTGTGACTAATGTGGGGAAAATGAATGGCTGAGAGGGAGCCCCCCCCTCACTCACAGAAACTCAGGAGCCCAGCTTCCAGCCCTGCACCATTAGCAAAGATGGAACTGGAGCATTTAATTCAAGGAAAGCAGCCAAGTACCAGGCAATCACTCCACCTTCTGTGGCACCTTAAGGTTTACAAAGCATGGTCTTCACAACAGCCCTGTGACAGGTAGCAAACAGTCTGAGGAATATTAGCCTATATTTTAGGAGATTTCATAAGCTAAGAAGAGTGCAGTGCGATGCTGGGCCACACAGCTAGTAAGTATCAAAACGAGGATTGGAACTCATATCTTCTGCCTTTGAAGCTAAATGGCACAGGGGAGTGCTCCAGGCCTGGAGTCAGGAAGACTTGAGTTCAAATCCAGCTCCAGATACTTACTAGCTGTGTGACCCTGGATAAGTCACTTAGCCCTGTTTGCCTCAGTTTCCTCATCTGTAAAATGAATTAGAGAAGGAAATGGCAAACCATTCCAGTTTCTTTGCCAGTGTCACAAAGAGGTGGACATGACTGAAAAATGGCTGAACACAAAAGCTTTTGACTTCAGGGTCAGTGATCTTTTGGTCTTAGTTACTGCATAGGAGAATTAGGGGGGGAAAGGCTTTAGTCGACTTAATCCTTCAGTCAATCAATAAATATTAAGGACTTACTATGTGCCAGGCTCTGTGTGTACTAAAAGAGGCAAAAGTCCCTGCCTTCAAGGACCTCACAATCTAACAGGAATGACAAGACTGATTAGAAGCAAATTAACCATTTATTAAGTGCCTATTATGTAGGGAGAATATAGATGACCTCTAGGGGAGATAAAAAGAAAGTCTTGTGCCTACATCATCTTCTTGCATGCTGGCAACAACCCTTTTAAGCAGATAAGGGAAGGGATTATTATTCCTATTTTATAGCTGAGGAAACAGGCCCAGAGAAGGATAGTGATTTTGCACAGGTTCACACAGCTAGTATGTGGTAGATCATAGAAATCTAGGGTTCAAATCTAAGTTCAAAGGGACTGAGGTGATAGATCATAGAATGTTAAAGCTAGGAGCAAACTTAGAGGTCAGCTGTTTTATCATCTTCCTTCCCCTTATTTTATAAATGAGGAAACTGAGGCCAAGATTCAAGAAAGGCACTTGCCCAGAGCAGACAAGTGGAAACGGAACCCAGTTCTCTTGACTTTAGGTCCAGGAACTCTTTCCTCTATGCCTAAGTCTTTGGTTGCAGATTGATATAGTAGAGCCCTGCATTGGGCAGGCATTCCCTTTCTCCTCATCTGTTTCTTCATCTTTAGAATTAAGGACTTAGATTTGTAATTCTAAGGTTCCTTCTTATGCTAAATCATAGGAAGCTTTGGGGATAATTAGAGCCTCTGCCCTTCTAATAGGCTGAAGAGCATAGGAAGATGCTAGGACCTTTTCAAGCCCATATCCTGAGGCAAGATAGCAGGAGCAGTGACAAGCATGATGGGGGAACTGTCCAATGAGGGCTAAGTCCTGGGAGTGTATGTGTTTGTTTTTTTGCTTTTTTTTTTGGAGTGGGGAAGGCAGGTTAAGTGACTTGTCCAATGTTACACAGCTAGTAAATATTAAGTTAAGCCTGAGGTCAAATTTGAACTCAGGTCTTCCTGACTCCAGGGCCAGTGCTCTATTCACTGTGCCATCTAGCTGCCCCAAATGTTATGTGTTTGGTGAGCCTTGGGTTGGAAGTGCCCTGAGTGGCCCTCTTCTCCACATCAGAGGATGGTCAGATTATGTATGGTTGTTTCTGCTCACATGTTTCTAATCACATGATAAAGAAACAAACTTTCCACAAATAATGACTAGCCATGTAACCTTGAGCAAGTTACTTAACCGCAATTGCTCACAAAAAAAAAAAAAAAAGAAACAAACTTTTGATTGGCCACTAAGATGGAACTGGGTGTGTATTCAAAAGGCACTCACTGGTCAAGGTGAGCTCTCTTTATCCTACTTGCCTGCATTTGAGTGAGGAAGAAAGGATTGTTGAAAACATTAAGGGCGGGGAAAGACAGAGGCAGAGACTAGATACTGACAGAGAGACAGACCAACAGACACAGAGACAGAGAGAGAGGCAGAGAGAAAAAGAGAGGGAAGGAGAGAGAGAGAGAGAGAGAGAGAGAGAGAGAGAGAGAGAGAGAGAGAGAGAAAATGTAAGCTAGTGCCAAAGACCTACTCTCCCCACTCAGACCAAGGAATGAACCAGGACTGAATGATCTTGTTCTTGCTTCTGCTTTTGTTGTATCTGTTCTTTCCAATTTAGGGGAAGGAGTTTTGGAGATGAAACCGACTAAGCTGCCCCCTTGTGAGACCTTGTGAGCTTTGGAAGGTTGGAATGGCCACCATAGGTCTGGGAGTTGGAGTCCATGCAAGTATTTGCAGACAACTGTGTCTGATCTGCCAGCACAGTCCAGAGAAGTGAGTGGGATCCCTCCTAGCAGTGGATTGACTTGGAAGCTAATATACTGTGTCCTCCTGGAAGAAGTGACTTGTCTGCTGACTGTGGAGTAAATTTGGTGGGGGTTAATGCTTTGTAGCAACAGCTCTAAGGTTGAGTCCACTCTCCCTAGGTACTGAGGTGGACGTGGGCATGTACGCCCCCAGGTGCTGTAGATAAATATTTGTACTGCTGTTCTTGTTCTGTCTTTTCAGCAAATATCTCTTCGTAAGAGCTTATTGATGTTAATCTCTTAAATGATACTGGGGCACTGATTGCTGGAGAATGTTGATATTATAAGGGATATACTATTTTCAAGTGGTGATTGATTTAGAAGGAATGCACTGGAATGGATGCTCCATTGGTTATTGTATTAGAAAGACAACACCCCAATCTCTTAGGGCTATTTCAAGAACCCTTAGGGGGAAAATTTTACTTCTTTACTTTAGCTTCTCCCCCACCTCCACATTATACGTTGTATTTCTTGGTCTTCTCTAGAAGTTTCCCTGGAGATCTGAGTTCCTGCCTGCCATGTGCTACTGTCCTTCCCGCCTTTCTGACAGCCTATGAGTGATGAGGAAGTGTAATTAATTGCTTAAACTGCTTTCCCATTACTAACCAAATGATAATTTGACTAAATTGTTATACTGGTTTAGCAAAAGCAAATTAAATGTACATAAAAATATGTTTAAATGATTTAAAGTTTTTGAAGCAGAAATATGCCAGCTGTTTTCTCAATAGTGATTTCTGTGATGATCATATTTTATAATTTCTTTGAAATATGTGTTTACAGAACCATCCTCCCACCCCACCTTCCCCAAAGCAAAATTGAGCAGCATCACAGGTTAAACTGAGGAGAAATCCTGTCAGGAAACATAATCAGCTCCTGATCTGCTTTGTAGTGGTAACGGTTTGTCTGCCCAACTCATCCCTCTATGAAGCAGAGAGCTCCCTGAGGGTAGCAATGGAGTTCCAAGCTATTTAATTTCACACTCAGTCATTCGTTTGTTTATTTATTCTGTGATATCTTGCCATTCATTCATTCAGGGCATTTCTTGCCTTCATTTAGTTATTCAATTCACAGAATCATGGGATCCTAGTTGAAGGAGACTTTGAAGATCAACTATCTAATGGTTCAAATGTGACCCTTAAAAAACAAAAAAAAAATAAAAAACAACAACCAAAGGGCATTTATTAAGTACTACTAAGTGCCAGACACTATGTTAAGTGCTTTACAAATATTATTTCATTTGATTTTTACAATAAACCTTTGAGGTGTTATTATTATCTTCATTTTAGAGAAAACTGAGGCAGAGATTAAGTAACTAGTAAGTAACCCAGCTACAAAGTGCTGGAGGTAGGCTTTGAACTCAGGTCATTGTGACTTCAGACCCAGGGCTCTGTCCACTGCATTGCCTGGCTCACCAAGGATCCCCTCTGCAGCATCACTGATAAGCATTCACTCTGCCTAGGCTGGGAGGCTTCCAGTGAGGAAGGACCCTCTACCTTCTGGGGCATCCTAACTGTATATAATGAATTCCTGTGGTATCTCTTTTATGCTGAGCCAAAGTCTATTACTTCCACCTGGTTTTGCCTTTTAGTATCAAGCAGAATAAAAATAATTCCTTGTTCACATCTTCAAATACTTGAAGACCATCATCATGTCTCCCCTACTCCCACAAGCATTCCAACTCTTCTCTGCCAGCTATACATTCCCAGATCCTTCAATGATGCTTGTGGGTATGTCCTCCTGGTCCAACTCTTCTGACCTTGGCTTCTCAATCACCAGGTCTATGTCCTCATTCCATGGCAGAGTATAGAATAAGTTCGTGCCCTCATTCTGGATTCTTGCCTCTCTGGTAGTTGAGTTTAGAATTAGTTTTGACAACTGACATATTGCTTTGTTGATTCATATTGAATTTTTAAGCTACTAAGCACCCAACTTTTTATTTTTAAACTAGTACTGTCTAGCCATGCTGTACTTATGAAGTAGATTTTTGTATGTAGGTATAGGAACTTTACATTATCCCTATTAAAATCATCATTATCCTATTTATTCCAAAGTTATAGTCTAATGACATCTCTTTGAAAAATGACTACAATCCCACATGTTAACTATCTTTTTAAACTTTGTGTCATCAAAAACAACGACGAAGCATGTTGTCTCTAACTGATGGATCACTGACACATTGAGGTGTCCTTCTCTCCAGACCTCCCTTGACTCAGTGTCCAATTATTCAACCAAATCCAAATCCTCTTACTTGACTCTTATCTAAACTATATAAGCTCCATTGTTGTCCATGAGCATATTAAACTAGATGTTTTCTGAAATCTAATCATGCTATGAGTAGTGTCTTGGTGACACTATATTACAATATATGGCCTGGTTTCTTCCCATACTTCAATACATCTAATTGATGTAGGTACTTTCTCCAACAATTCACCTACAATTTTTCATCCTTTAAAATGCTTATCCATCATCTTTCATGAATGTTCCACCCAATGTATTTTGAGACCTCATATAGGCACTTGTGTGTGTGTGTGTGTGTGTGTGTGTGTGTGTGTGTAAGACAAAGTCTCCCTATCCCCAGTTTGGAAGATCCAGGGCTATTCATAGTCTAGATCCACTTTGATTGATGTGGGATCTTTGACATATTTTCCTAATTTGGTTTTGACGTTGATCAGTGTGTTCATCTTCTTTTTTTTTGAGGGCAATTGGGGTTAAGTGACTTGCTCAAGGTCATACTGCTAGTTTTTGTGTTAAGTGTCTGAGGCTGGATTTGACCTCAGGTCCTCCTGACTCCAGGGCCAGTGCTCTATTCACTGTACCACCTAGCCACCCCTAGTGCACTCCATCTTTAGGAAATCTAGTTACCTTCTCCCTTGATCCCATAGGCTAATCATATCAATGTGGATGACTGGTTGACTTAACCCACTGCAATTCAGAACTCTGAAGCTCAAGAGATCCATCCTCTTCAGTCTCACTGGTAACAGAGATCATAGATGTGTGCCACCATACTCATCTGAGGTTTTTTAACATTATGTGACTACCAGTGTAGCAATGGGATGTCTACTTGTTATCCCTTGATCTTTCTACATGACTGGCCTGCCCCTTTTTCTCTTCTTGCATTCTCTGGATGATATACGGTACAAAATTTGTTGTGTACAAGTCATTTAGTAATGTGCCATAGCCCATTCTCTCACCCACTACATTTTTTTGTCATTATCTTTTGAGTCACCTACAGTTTTGATTCTTTAGTGATTCATAGTTCTATAGGATCCACAGTAGATATTGATTTTAAAAAGATGGATCGTTGTTCACTTTTTGTCTCAAAAAAGGATGTTTTTGATAAAACTCTGCTTTTTTTAGTCACCACTGTTTCCCTTTTTTAAGTACCCATAAACCATCCTTCTAATAATGAGTTCTAGAATTGTATTAAGAATTTACTGGCCTATAGTTTGGAGATTTTACCCTCTTCCTTTTACTGAAAACTTGGACAGTATTTGCCCTTCTGCAGTAGTGGGGTTCGTCTCCCTTTCTCTAAAATCTTTCAAAATATTGGTGACAATGTCCAGGCAATCAAATCCAAGAGTTCATTAAGTAGTTTAGAATATAGTTTATTTGGGTTAGCGAACTCGAACTCATCAAGGGAAGCTAGGTGCTTTCTTATAACATAGCTATGTTACATTGCTTAGGTTTCAACTCCTGTTGGTGCTTTTTGTTCTATCCTTCCCAGTCCAAAGGTCATCCTCCTTGGAAGAAAATATAGAAGTAAATCATTGTCGCATTCACCTTGAACATTGATCCTCTCTCTTCTCAGATCCTATTCTTGCCCCATTCATTCTTAGCCTTAATGCTCAATCTTTCACTGTTTTATTTATTTTGTTTTTTTAAACATATGTTCATCTTGTTCTGTGTTAGCATTCATTTGTTCATTATGTGCCATATTATTATTATATTATTCTTTCTGTTCTGTAATAATATTCATTCATTTATTTGTTCCTTAATTCTGTCATCTTAACACGTTCATTCATTCATTCAACAAACATTCATTGAAGTGATGAGGAGACATGGAAGAAAAGTGGTTCTACCCTTAGGGAACTTTTTCAGGATTGGAGATTTTAGCTATTCATCCTCTGTCTATAGATCTGTAAACTATTTGTTTTTTTTCTTAATTTGTCTTTTTTATTTTCTTCCCCAATTACTTGTAAAAACAACTTTAACATTCTTTAAAAAAATTTAGTTCCAAATTATTCCTTTCCTTCTCCTTCCCCCACCCCCCTCGACAAACTGGAGTATATCCAGATAAGAATCATAAGATTGTAGAATCCAGAGCTGAAAGGAACCTTTTAGAACATCAGGTCTAAAATCTCTTATTTTGCAGATGATGAAACTGAGGCCCAAAGAGGTTAAGATATTTGTCCAAGGTTATAAATGTTGTGAATAGCAGAGTCAGAATTCAGAGTCAAATCTTCTGATTTTATATTTTTTTTGTGTGGTCCTTTCCAACCTCCTTCCAGATTTCTGTGAATACAAGGGAAATAATTAGTTCTTCTTTTTCTTCAGCATTTTTTGGGGTCTTCTTTAGCAAGCTGTTGACTTGCTTTTCATAATTTTCTTGCATCATTCTCATTTTTCTTCCTAATTTTTCCTCCACTTCTCTTATTTGATTTTCAAAATCCTTCTTGAGCTCCTCCATGGCCTGCTGCCAGTTCATTTTTTTTCTTGGGGGATTTTGATGCAGGAGTTTTGACTTTGTTGTCTTCTTCTGGTTCCATGTTTTGATCCTCTTTGTCCCCCCAAAAGATTCTATGGTCTGTTTGTTCTTCCTTTGTTTGCTCATCTTGATAGTTAATTGCTTGACTTTTGAGCTTTTTGCCATGGTAGAACTCTGTTTCCAGAGTGAGGAGAGCTGTGTCCCAAATTTCTGGGGTATTTGTAGCTGCTGTCAGACCTGTTGTCAGAGCTGTGAGGAGGGCACCCTCTCTATTGTCACCACAAGTTCTGGCATACTATCGTTCTTCACCCCAGGACCACCATCCAAGACTGCGACCCAGATCCAAGCAGGTCAAAGCAAGCACAATTACCCTCTGAATGGTCACTTGGTCCCCCTATGATCTGCAGGCCAGGAGCTCTAGAGTCAGCCACAGGGCAGCAGCTACAGCTACCACCTCTGTCGCCTCCAGGGCAGGGACCTGACCATACTTTTCTCTCACCCAGTTCCAACAGAGTTCCCCACTGACCTTTTACTTTCTCTTTGACATTTATGGGTTGAGAAGTCTAGAAAATGCCACAGCTGCTGGTGATTTACCCTCCTGAAGTCTGCTCTGTCTGGTCGGGGCCATGAGTCTGGGCCATCACAACTCATGCAGGACTGTGCTCAGCTCCCAGTTTGGTGTAATAGACCCTTCTTGTTGGCCTTCCAGGTTGCCATCAATGGGAGATTTGTTTCTCTCTGTCACTTTGTGGGATCTGTAGCTCTAAAATTTGTTTAGAGTAATTTTTTACATACCTGTAAAAAGGAGGTATATGGAGGTGGGAGCCCAAGCAAATTCCTGCTTTCACTCCATCATCTTGGCTCTGCCTAGCTCTTCTATCTTAATTATAAAGGACAAACCAAGTCATCCCAGGATCCCTGGTCTGGTTTTTCCTGAAGACCCTCAAGAGTAACATTCTCTCATCTATCATGAATGATGGCTTTGGAGGACAGCAGAACACTATCCCCTATGTCCCTTGGCCCCATTCCATTCTCAAATGCTGTAGGGGACTTTGTTGAGCAAGAATGGACCTTAGCTTTAGCTCCCAGTCAAGTACTTGGTAACTACGGTGACCTGTCTCCATGTCAGTAATGTAGGACTTCTGATCCAGCTTCCTGGGTCCCAGGGGGCTTAGCCAGCAGCTTTTTCCATTGGTCATCCACTGCCTGCAAGCTAGTATCTCAGCCCAGTGGCTCAGACACATTTGGCATATGTGTGTGTTTGCCCAGACAAAAGTCTGGAAAGTCTTTGGGGATTCAATCAAGGGAAATGAATTGGAAAGGAAAACCTAATATTAAACCTCTCTGATTCTGATAGCTGTCCTACAAGGGAATGAAAGCTCAGTGAGGCAATGAGGACACCCAGTTCTTAATTTCCCACATGCATCAGGGCTGGAGGGTTGGGAGGTCTGGATGACAAACAATAGAATATGTTTCTTGATGAAGATTTCCAGATCCCTTCCTGTAGCCCTGTCAGTCCTCCTCCCCTGCCCCCACCTCTCCACTGCTATTCAGGGCATATAGTGAGTTGGAGTGAAAGCCATCTCAAGAAGAGGGGTGGAGCTAGCTCCCTTTTGATACAGGAAATCACTGAAAAAACACTCTTGAGGTCAGTGACTTGTTTTGGCTGTTTTTCACACAGTTGGCTGGAGGCAGTTAGGTATAGCAGAGAGAAGATTGGGTTGAAATCCTAGCTTCAATACTTACTAGCCCTAGAGAAGTTACTTTAACATTCTGAACCTCCCTTTTCTCATTTCATATGTAAAATTGGGATAATTAGGCATGATCATCTCCTGCACATTATCTACTTCAGGGTGGTAGAGAAAAATGTTTTTTAAATCTTTCAGGCAAAGCCATTAAGTAGAAATAGTTTCATTTGAGACAAAAAGAATTGAGAGTCAGGCTCTGGGTGGGGTGGTAGTTTATCTAACGGCAGATGTGGTTCTTTTTTTTTCTTTTTTTGAGTTAAAAAATATTTATTTAAAAAATTTAAAAACATTTTTATTTAAAGTTTTGAGTTCCAAATTCTATCCCTTTCTCCCTCCTTCCTTTCTTCCCTCCCTGAGATAGTAAGCAATCAGATATAGATTATACATGTCAATTACATAAAACATTTCCATATTAGTCATTTTGTACAAGGAAACTTGAATAAAAGAAAAAAATTAAAGGAAGAAAAAATAGCATGCTTCGGTCTGCATTCAATCAGTATCAGTTCTTTTTCTGGAGATGGATATTGTGCTTCAGCATTAGTCTTTTGAGATTGTTTTGGATCTTTGTATTGCTGAGAATAGCTAAGTCATTCACAGTTCTTCATCCATCAATATTGCTGTTACTTTATAATGTTCTTCTGGTTCAGTTCACTTTACTATGCATCAGTTCATTTAAGTCTTACCAGATTTTTCTGAAATCATCTTATTTATAATTTTTTATAGCACAATAATATTCCATTACAATAATTTTCCACAGCCTGTTTAGCCATTCCCCAATAGATGGACATCCCTTTGATTTATAATTCTTAGCCACCACAAAAAGAGCTGCTATTAATATTTTCATACAAATAGGTCCTTCTCCCTCCCTTCCCCAGCCTTTTCTGAATGTTTTTGGGATATAGACATGGCAGTGCTATTTGCTGGATCAAAGGGTATACACAGTTTTTAAATTTTTTTTATTTAAAAAAATTTTTTTTTACAAATGCTTTATTAACTTCTGGTTTACATCATTCATTTCCATCAGATTTTGAGTTACGATTTTTTCCCCATTTTCCCCTACCCACCACCCCAGAATAGCAGTCCCACAAGATATCCCCTCGTCCCATCTACTCTCTCCCATATCTTCTCCCATACCCCCTTCGACTTTACCATTAGGGCAAGGTGACTCTCTGAGGCCCAATGCCTGCACATCTTATCTCCCAATTACATGTAAAATAGTATTAACAATAGTATTTATATATATTTGAAACATTTAATTTTAAAACTTTGAATTTCAGATCCATTCCCTTCCTCCCTTGTCAGCCACTCCCTCTGGGAAGATAAGCGATTCAGTATGTGTTGTACATGTATACCTATGCAAAACATTACCATAGTAGGTATATTGTAAAAGACTGACTATATTTCCCTCCCACCCATCCCACCCCCCACCTGGTCCAATCCCTACTTTGATCCTGTCCCTCTTTGAAATTGGGTACTTCCAACCTCCCCTCCCCCCTGAATGCCCTCCCCTCCATCATCCTCCCTCTCATCCCCCTTTCCCCTATTCTCCTGCAGGATGAGATATCCCATTTAGTATGTATGTCATTCTCTCCCTGAGCCAAATTCAATGAGAATATGGTTTTGCCTTTTTGCCTTCCTGTTCTTCCCCTCCCTTGCAACCACTTCCCCTTGCCTCTTCTACATGAGATAGTTTATCCTACCCTGTCTCTCCCCATCTCCTCTTGCCACATTCCTCTCTCACCTCTTATCTTCACCCCTTAAGTATCATCCCTTTCCACCAAATTCGACCTGTGCCCTCTATTCATGTATACCTGTAAACATATATACACACATCCACATATGTATTCATATGCCCATATACCCTTCTTCAATTATTTTCATAATGAGAAAGGTTATATCAGTCACAGTTATTGTTTTTCCTTTTTTTTTTTTGGAGGGCAATTGGGGTTAAATAACTTGCCCAAGGTCACATGGCTAGGTTTTTATTTGTGTGGGTTAAATGTCTGAGTCTGGATCCAAACTCAGGTCCTTCTGACTCCAGGGCCAATGCTCTACTCACTGAGCCACCTAGCCGCCCCCACAGTTATTGTTTTTCCATGTAGGAATGTAAATAGTTCAACTTTGATAAGTTCCTTTTGATTTCTTTTCCCTCTTACTTTCTCAAGCATCTCTTGCTTTTTGTGTCTGAATGTCAAATTTTATATTCAACTCTGGTTTTTTCCTCAAGAATGCTTGAAAGTCCTGTTTACCACTGAATGACCATATTTTCCCCTGAAAGAAGATACTCAGTTTTGCTGGATAGGTGATTCTTGGTTTTAATCCCAGGTCCTCTGGAATATCATATCCCATGCCCTTTGATCCCTCAGTGTAGAAGCTACCAGGTCCTGGGCTATTCTGAGTGTGTTTCCACAATATTGGAATTGTTTCTTCCTGGCTGCTTGTAGTATTTTCTCCTTGATATGAGAATTCCAGAATCTGGCTATAATATTCCTAGGAGTTTTCTTTTTGGGATCTTTTTCAGGAGGCAATCTGTGGATTCTTTCAGGCTCTATTTTGCTCTTTGGTTCTAAAGCATCAGGGCAATTTTCCTTGAGAATTTCTTGAAGGATGATTTCTAGGTTCTTTCTTTGATCATGGCTTTCAGGTAGTCCAATCATTTTTAAATTATCTCTCCTGTATCTATTTTCCAGGTCAGTAGTTTTTCCCATGAGATATTTCACATTGCCTTCTATTCTTTCATTTGTTTGGATCTGTTTAACAGCATCTTGATTTCTCATAAAAGTCATTAGCTTCCATTTGCTCCAGTCTAACTCTGAAGGAATAAATCTCCTCAGTGAGCTTTTGAGATTCTTTTCCCATCTGGCAAATTTGGCTTTTTAAGGCATTCTTCTCCTCGTTGCCCTTTTGGGCCTCCTTAGCCATTTGAGTTAGTCTATTTTTTAAGGTGTTCTTTTCCTCAGTCAGGCTGTTGACTCTCATTTCATACTTCTCCTGCATCCTTCTCATTTCTCTTCCCAATTTTTCCTCCACTTCTCTTATTTGGTTTTTAAAATCCTTCTTAAGGTCCTCTATGGCTTGCAACCTGCTCATATTTTCATTTGGGGCTTTTGGTGCAGGATTTCTGACCTCACAGTCCTCCTCCTGTTCCATGCTTCGATCCTTTTTGCGCCCCCAAATAGGAGTCTCATGTTGAATTTTTCTGTTTATTTTGTTTCCTTTGCTAGGCATGTTGTCACTTAATTACTTTACTTTTGGGCTTGTTGCCACAGTAAGACTCTGCCACCAGACAAGGCAGCTTCTGTCCAAAAAGTTGGGGTCTTCACAACTTCCGGGGGTATTAGTTGGGTGGCCTCTGTGAGGCCTCCACATGCTCTGGCAAGCTGGATACCCACCCCAGGACCTCCACCCCAGACTGCAATCCAGATCCAGGGAGGTTAAAGCAAGAGCAATTACCCCCCAAGGATGATCGCTTGATCTCCCTACAGTTCACAGACCAGGAGCTGAAGCTGCCACTGAAGCTGCAAAATGGCTTCTGTGCTGAGGCTCCTCAGCTGCTTCTCGCCCCCAGGGGAAGAAGCCGACCCGTTCCCCAAATACTGGTCCCAAAGTCCATAGGGCACTAACCTCTCACTTTGTCCTAGGCATACCTGTGTTGATAATTCTGGAATCACCACAGCTGCTGGTGTTCTGGGGGTCCCTCCAGCAGCCTGCTGGCCTGGCCACCCTGGGGCTAAAACCACAACTCACGTGGGCCTGGCCTCCACTCCCAGAGCTCTGCCCTGGCCGCTCCCAGGGCGCTGTGCTGTGCTGCACTGGCCGCTCCCTACAGGGCTGCTAGGCTGTCCTCAGTGGGAGATTAGCTTCTCTGTGCTGTTCTGTGGGTGCTGGAGCTTCAGAAGTTGTTCAGAATCCACCTTTTAAATGGTTTGGAAGTGGTGTGGGGGAAAGAGCCTTGGAAGTGCTGTTTCTACTCTGCCATCTTCACTCCACCTTGGTACACACAGTTTTATAGCGCTTTGGGCATAGTTCCAAATTGTTTTCCAGAATGGTTGGATCAATTCACAACTTCATCAATAGTGCATCAGTGTCCCAGTTTTCCCATGTCCCCTCCAAAATCCAACATTTTCCTTTTTAGTCATATTAGTCACTCCTATAGGTGTGGTACCTCAGAGTTTTAACTTATATTTCCCTGATCAGTAGTGATTTAGAACATTTATTCATGGGACTATAGATAACTTTGATTTCTTCATCTGAAAACTGCCTATTCATGTTCTTTGACCATTTATCAATTGAGGAATGACTTGTATTTTTTTATAATTTGACTTAGTTCTCCATATATTTGAGAAATGAAGTCTTTATCAGAGATATTTGTTGCAACATTGACCCCCCCCCCCAGCTTTCTGCTTTCCTTATAATTTTAGCTGCATTGTTTTTTTGGGGGGGGTTCAAACACTTTTAAATTTTATATGATCAAAGTGATTGATTTCACATTTTGTAATGCTCTTTATATTTTCTTTAGTCCTATATTTGTACCTTTTCCATAAATCTTATGTAAACTATTTCATGCTCTCTTAATTTGCTTATGGTATCTCTATTTATGTATAAATCATTTATCTATTTTGACCTTATCTTGGTATATGGTGTGAGATGTTGGTCTATACCTAGTTTCTGACATACCATTTTCCAGTTATCCTGACAGTTTTTGTCAAAAAATGAATTTTTGTTCCTAAAGTTTGGATCTTTGTGTTTATCATACACTAGAATACTATGATTATTTACTATAATGTAATTTGAACCCAATCTGTTCCACTTGATCCACCACTCTATTTCTTAGCCAGTACCAGATTGTTTTGATAATTACTACTTTATAATACAGTTTGAGATCTGGTATGGCTAGGGCACCTTCTTTCATGTTTTTTTTTATTCCTTTGAGATTTTTGAGCTTCTGTTCTTTCAGATAAATTTTGTTATTATTTTTTCTAGCTCTATAAAATAATTTTTGATCGTTTGATTGGGATATCATTGTATAAACTAATTTAGGTAGAATTTTCAAACTTATTATATTGGTTCAGTCTACCCATCAATATTTTTCCAGTTGTTTAGATCTGACTTTATTTGTGTGAAAAGCATTTTAAAGTTGTGATCATATAATTCCTGGGGTTTGTCTTGGCAAGTACAGCACGTGTAGTTTTTTTTTGCCAGGACTAGGGACTTGGGAGACATACGGAGAGAGACAAAAGGCAATGGAACCCTGGAAGAGGGGAAAGGATTGCAATGCATAGGGGTATAGGCTGACTTCAGCCTGCAATGATAATTGCAAGATGGTACACATTAAGTGAAGGAAGCATATCTTTCCTTCTACCTACTCTCAACCCCTCCAGATGTTAGTGCTGTATGTCAAAGTGCATTCACTTTGTGTTAGTTATAGTTAGTTAAGGTGTTAGAAGTATATGAGTGACTATCATTATTATTATATATTATACAGTATTGGTATCTTACACCCAACTAGCAGGATATCTGAAGATATCAGATCTTGGATGTGGGCTTCTCTTGGAAAATGTGGACATAGAGAAAGAGCTTGGATTGTTGCTGCTCACTCTACATGTGACAGTGCCCATGGTATCCTCAGAGTCTCAGGGAATTTGAGCTTTCAGACAGTCCATCTGAATAAGCCATCATATTTAGGGTGCTTACGTGTAACACGGTGCTATCTGGCAAATATGAGGGTCTTGTGGTCCATAGGAAAGAATGACTTCTGCTTTGGAGAGGGCCTGCATCCACATGTTACTTCCCAGAGCCAATTCATCTTTTAATGGTTCCACATGGCAGGATGGCACATATAATCAGCAGAACTATAACTAGTGATTTTGGCTCTTTGGCCAGGCCTCAGGAAATGAGCAGCACAACCCTTGCCCTCATTTTTTTTAGTAGAGAAAATTTTTATTAAAATTTTATTAAAAAAACTAGAGTCAGCATAGTGTAATGTAGTGGAATCAAACTCAAATAGAAATGGAGAGTGCTAGACCATACATAAGGATTTCTGCAGGTGCATTTTTTCTTTTAAAGAAATTCACACATTTATATATTTCTTTTCTTTTAAAGTAAATACAGCAACACATTAAAATCAGATAAGAACTGCATGTAAATCTGGTTCAGGTCACACTTAACAGTGTGGGTTTGATGCCTTCATGGTTAGAATACTAGTCTTGCATTCAAGTTCCTCCTAGTGACACACACTGGTGGTAACTCCAATCACATCACTTAACTGAACAGTGCCCAACAGACCTCTCTGAAGACTTTGAGTTGCAAAGAAGATGCTAACTGGTATTTAAAAAGGACTTCTTTCACTTGGGAGTTCCCTATGTCAATATTATCTATGTATTTTTGTATATTTATTTATTTTGTTAAATATTTCCCAGTGGCATTCCTCTCTGCAGCACTGAGGAATGTGGCCAGAAGCCCTCCGCTGGTGTTCAACACACCTGCTCTAAAGTCTAATTAAAACTGGACTTTTTCTAGGTGTCCTGGCTCTTCATCATCTGACTCCTGATAGTTCCTACCTGTATAATCTTGAGGAAGTAATTAAATCTTCCTCGGTCCCAGTTTCTTCAACTGTAAAAAGAAGGTGGTGGTGATAGCTAGACTTAACTGTCCTTTGAGGTCTTTTCAAGTTCTGCATATATGATATCTCTCCATCCCTATTTGGTAACAACCTCCCCCCCAAACAGCAAAACATATTATTGGTTTATACCTTTCTCAGGTAGTTTTCATATAATGATATTTGTCAGACACAGTGCTTGGCCTACAGCAGGTGTTTAATAAGTGTTTACTGACTGACTAATACTTTGTGTTTCAGTTATTTGTGTTGGTGTCATAAGTTCATGGACAGCTAGGTGTCAAAGTAGATAGAGTGCCAGGCCCATAGTCAGGAAGACCAGAATTCAAATTTAGCTTCAGATACGTGTTAGCTGTGTGACCCTAGGCAAGTCACCTAATCCTGTCTGCTTCAGTTTTATAATTTGAAAAATGAGCTGGAGAAGGAAATGGCAAACCATTCCAGTATCTCTGCCAAGAAACCCCCAAATGGGGTCTGAAGAGCTGGACATGACTGATATGACTAAACCACTTTAGTTCATAGGAATAAGACCTTTGAGATCATCTAGTGTAGATCTTTATTTTACAAAGGGTTGAAACTGAGTCCTATAGAGGTAAGGTGACTTCCATGAGTTGTCTTCCTTACTAATGGAATGACTGTATCCCCCTCCATGGTATAGCACAGTGCTCTGTACACAGTAGGTGCTTAATAAATGCTCATTGTATTCATTGTAGCTCATTTTCCAAGCTCCTGTCTAGCTCTGACAAGCTACATTCTAGGTTTCGAGATCGCTTTTAGCTCTGACATTCTAGAGTCCAAAGCCCCTACCCAGCTTTCACGCTTTGTGGTTCTATGTCATGTTCAGATACTTCTTCAATAAAAACATCAATGCTTCAGATACTTTTTCTTGTAACTGGAATGTGAATTAGAAAGGCCTGGAGACTGTGCAGGATTTACAGTGATTGGCTGGAGAAACAGGAATACCATGTGTTTTTTACAGTTGAGATTTTTTTCCCCAGTGATAAACAATGAAGTCATGCAGAAGGCCTGGTGTTTTTCTGGCTGAGCTCATGCTGCAATAAAGCAAACAGGTCTATGGAGAGAGTCATTATTTATGGATCTAAAGATTTGTTATAAAAAGTATTTCCTATTAATGACCAATAATAAGTAAAACCTGCCTATTTAAAGCCCTGCTGGGGTATTTTCCTTTGCCTTGCAAAATAAATAACGGGCCGTGGACGAGCAGGAGCCGCTGTAAATAACTCCACCTCCCACCTCCCGCCAAACATATCCATTTTTGTCAATTCTGGGATTTAATTAAAACCCAGAGGTTGATTCCAAATCCAACCAAATCAAACCATCATCTAATTATCCCAAGTGTTAATTACAAGCCTTGCTCTAACAGAATGACTAATAGAACAGGATGGCAAACAGCCCCCACAGCAAACAGATTTTGCGGGAAAGCCAGAGTGCGATGCAAATTGAGGGCATCTCCTTGCCTTTGAAATCCTGCCTGCTACCGTGGTGAATAATAATTGGGAATTGTTTTAGTGGGTATGGGGGCGCTGCTTATCAGGAAATCCTGGCTGGCAATTTGAGCAAGGAAAAAGATTGAGAGGGGGAAAGACAAAGAGAGAGAATGAGACAAAAACAGAGGTAGAGGGATAGAGAAGAGGGAGAAGAGAGAGAAGAGGGAGGGAAAGTGAGAAGAGAGAAAAGGAGGGGGGAGGGGAGAGAGAGAGAGAGAGAGAGAGAGAGAGAGAGAGAGAGAGAGAGAGAGAGAGAGAGAGAATGAGAGAGAGAGAGAGAATGAGAGAGAAAGAGAGAGAAGGGGAGGAGGAAGAGAAGGAAGAGGGTGAAGAAAAAAACAGGGCAGATCTTAGCTAGGCTTTCTGCTCTCCCCCCTTCCCCTCCTCTGCCCCCCCCCCCACTAGATGGGAGAAAAGAAATAACCTGGAGGAAAATAGATATTACTAAAGATTCAGGCTTCCAGCCAGCCAGAGAAGTAAAGTGGGAGTTAAGCGAGCTGCCACGAGCCTCGATACTCCCCACAGAGCAGACATTTATGGAGAGTTTATAACCTGAAGTGTTTTTGGACAGCTGTTCATGGCAAAAAGAGGAGGTCTGGCTTAAGAGGTTTTGCTTTCATAGAACACAGAATGTCAGAGCTGCAAAGACCCTTAGCAAGCATCCAGTCTTCTTACCCCCGAGATTTTAGACATGGGGAAACAGACCATTAACTGATTGGGTGAACTTGGGAAGAAGACCTCTTCACTTCTTAGACCTCAGTTTTTCTGCTCTGTAAAATGAGGTGTTTGAATTGTATCATAATGATAATAGCAACAATAGTATTTATATAGCACTTTGTAACTTATAAACAAAGGCTCCTTTTGCCTATATCTTTGCTGTGATTTTATATTGTTTTATCTTTTTTTTTTTTGGAGGGGGGAGGGCAGGGCAATTGGGGTCAAGTGACTTGCCCAAGGTAACATGGCTAGTAAGTGTTAAGTGCCTGAGGCCCAATTTGAACTCAGGTCCTCCTGACTCCAGGGCTGGTGCTCTATTAACTTTGCTTCCTAGCTGCCCCTATCCTATTTTATCTTGAGCCCAGAAGAATGAATGTCTCATCTGGCATGGGACACACTTGGAGTTTCCTCTCTGGCCCCACTAATAATCTGGTGTGGGGGCTTGCCAAGTCCTTTTCAGGGTTGCACATCCACCTGTGGTGTTCACCTGTCACCCAGCTCTCACCTGTGGCTCCAAGAAGCTGTAGCATATGCAGTGGCCACACCCTGGTAAACTGTCTCAGCAGATGGGCTAAAGCAGGTTGAGGGTAACTGATGGGCCACAAAGCCATTATCGAGTTAGGGGAACATCTACCCCAGGAATGTGAAGATGTCCTAGCAGAATGGGTGGATGAGAACAATTTGTTCCAACAGCCATGAAGGTGGCTAAAGCAGGTGCTGTAGAGTGTTTAGAGTTTGGTTAGATGTCAAAGATACCAAAGTCATCCACTGCATCCCAGGCCATCACCAAACCTCTTGATTTGTGTCCTGCCACTGGACTTTAATGACTCTAGAAGAGAGAGTGAGGCTGACAACTCTGTGCAACTCTACCTCACTTAAAATCCATTCCATGCAGAAAGTCAAAGACACCTGTGATGTCAGTGGTCCTCTTTCAGAATGAAGGATGAACAACGTCTGGAGCTCTGTACCTGGAGCCATGGATATATTCTTGTAAGAAAAGTATTTTGGCTCAATATGAGTATTTTTTTAATACTTAATACAGATTCTCAAGAGCTCTCTGTAAAGAAGGGTGGGACATCCTGTTGGGTGACTGTCTTACCTGAATCACTGTTTCAGGTTCTAATCTTGGGCTGCCACTTACCCCATAAAGCCTAGGGCAACCAGTCAAGCTTCACTTTCCCTTCTACTTCACTTCTATCTTCTTGGAAGTTTCTCCAATGACCTTGCTGCTGTGCGTACCAATCCTCCTCCAGTCCTGGAACCATGATGAAATAAACTGTGCCATTTTTTTCCTGGATGGAATGCATTAGTCTACTCCCTATACCCCATCTATCACCCCCTATAACTTTCCAGATGAACACATTCTTCCCTGGCTACCATGCTCTTATAAGAATTGTTTTCCCCTGTTAGGATACAAGCTCTTTGAGGACAAGGACTGTTCTATTTTTGTATTTATATTCACAATGCTTGGCACATAGTGCTTAAAATACTTTTTCATTCATTCATTTTGAATATGGAAGTTATAGTTCAGTCAGGGAGTTGGAACTTGATGGAACCTTAGAAATAGCCTAGTCCAGAATGCTATGATTTCTACATGCTTATAGATTGTGTAATTTGGTATTAGGAGGATGATGGTAACTGGTCTATAACTCTGTGGTCCAAATAGTCAGGCTTACTTCCCATGGATGTATTTTAAAAGGAATTCACCTTTCCATAGAATTTTAGGTTGATAAAACATTTCCTTGCTTGACCAAGTCTCTTATCATGGTGTCCATTGCTATATACCTATACTTTAAAAAAATTTACAAATTGTTTCTCAACAACCTCCCACTCAACTATCCTTACCCATGGTGGCTTTATAAATAGGGGACTCTGAAACCTCCTTGGATTTCTGTCAAAGTTTGGGAAATAGCCCCTGACACTTGTCTCAGAATGATTATTTGACAATAGGGTAGACTATCAATAAAGGAAATTTACCAAAGAGTGACATTCATTGGGTCCCTGAAATTGGGACTAAAATCTGGTTTATCTGGTTTTATTGTATACAAAGTGTTTTCCTCGCATTAAAGAGTCTTGGAAAGTAAGGAAGGCTTTCCTCATTTTGTAAATGAGAAAACTAAATGGCAGAGAAGAGGAGTGACTGGCCTGAGTCAGTCACTCACTAAAACTAAGACTCACCAAGTACAAGGCCATCCATGGAACCAAAGGCAGTGTAAGGAAATTCAGAAGTAGCTAAACCAGAGGTTCTTCACCTGGATTCTGTGAACTTTTCAAAAAATGTTTTATTAAATATGTTTCAATGTAACTGGTTTCCTTGGCAATACTATGTGTTTTTATTCTTTTGAAAACATGATTCTGAGAAGGAAGGGATACACAGGCTTCATCAGACTGCTGTCTAAGGGTTACATGACATGAATAAGATCTGATTCTGATCTAAACTAAGCCTCTTATTTTATAGAAGAATAGTATCACAGAGTCACAGGATCTCAGAATTGCAAGGAACCTCTGAGATCATTTACGCCAATCTGTACTTGAATGGAAATTTTCAACATCCCTGAGAAGGCTTCCACTCAAAGACCTTCAATGATGGGGAACACGGCAGAGTGGAGAAAACACTGCATTCATAGTTAGAGGTTATGGATCCCAGTCCTGATTCTTGTACTTCCTGACTGGATGACCTCAGGCCAGTCACTCCTCTTCCCTGCCATTTAGTTTTCTCATTTACAAAATGAGGAAAGCCTTCCTTACTTTCCAAGACTCTTTAATGTGAGGAAAACACTTTGTACACAATAAAACCAGCTAAAATGGATTCCATTTATTTATTTAAATTTAATGCTTCCTGAGGCAGTTCATTTGACTTTGGGGACAAATCTAGCTGCTAGAAAGATTTTTACTCACATCAAATTGGCATCTTTTATTGTCCCATCCATCCATTGCTCCTAATTTGACCTTCTGGGGCCAAGCTTGGAGAAGTCCAATTCTTTTCACTCATTACAGACTTTCAGATAGTTGAAGATAATCCTTTTGGCTGTTCACCCACCTCCTCACTCCCATGTCATTTATTTTCCTGGTTCCTTTAATGGATCTTCATGGGACACGGTTGCTGAATTCCCCACCATTTTGTCCTTCCCCCTTTGGACCCACTATAGATCGTCTTAAGTTGTGGCAGTGGCTTATAGTGGAAAGTGTACTGGATTTGTCAGGAGATCCTGGTTCTAGTCTTGGATCTGCCACTTAAAGCAGAAAGCCTAAAGCACTGCCTACCCTTTTCTGAGCCTCAGTTTCCTCCACTCTCAAACGGGGAATAATGTTATTCATGCTCCCTGCCTCCTAGAGCTGAAGTGAGGAAAGTGCTTAGTAAATCTTAAAGAGTTATGGAAATGTGAGCTGCAATCATTATTAGCGGTAGTTCCTTGAGGGTGAATTGTCTCTCTGTGCAGGTGGCCCTATGGTTTTCACGTCTGGAGCTGCCTCTCAAGACCCTCATCACTAAGCAAGCAATTTCGGGGCTTAATCCGAGCAGTTCCCCTGGGGATCGGGCTGCCTTCTCTTCAGCCGCGCGACATCGACGTGCTGGCCTCCTGGTGTGCCCGCGCATCTCGTCAGCTCCTTAGCAGGCCCGTTTTGTACTGTTTATGTTCCGACAAGATGAAATCCTCCTCCCTACCCCCAGCCCCCTCCAATTTTATACCAGCCTTCTCCAAATTAGATTAGGAGTCAATTCAATTTTTTCTTTGAGAGAAGTCATTTGTTGCTGATATATTGCGCGACCTGCCCGGGCAGTGGAGACAACAGCTAGGCTGATGGGAGGGCATTGCTGGGTTTAGCAGCCTTTGGTTCGCGTCAGCCTTGACTGGCTTAGCTGTGGAGATAGCGGCTGCCCGGTGGTCATCGAGGCATCCAGCAAGGGGAAACTCCCATCTTCTGGCTCGCCATACTGAGAGTGTCTGTTGGGCTCGGGAGTTTGCTTTGTCAATATTGAGTTAGAAACCTTGCCAGTGTCTGCTCTGGGGGCTCTATTCAATAATGAAAATGCTGGGCATTGCAAATGAAACTGAGACTAATTAGTGATGATGCTAATAAGGCAGGATCTTGAGCTCGGGCCTGGCAGCCACAGGCATGGCCAAGTTTCTGTTAGGTGCTGGAACTTGGCAGCTCATTCCTTTTGGTGGTGGATATGGGACGCTGGGAAAAAGATGATTGAAGCATCTCATTCCTGAGGGAGGAAAGGGAGTGGAAAAAGGACTGTCTGACCAAAAACCCAGCCTGCAGAAGCAAAAGTGCTGCTTCAAACCCCATTCATTCCGAGCAGTAGAGTCAGGAAAAAAGTCCTAGGTTTAACATCGGTTCTGCCCCCTTGTTATTTTGAAGACAATGTAGCACAGTATAATAAAATACAGTTATCTCTTTCACATCACAGGGGTTAGGGACAGGGTGGCCCAGTGTCACAGTCTGAAAAATCCTCCTTTTTATTTTTTTGTTCTCTATTTGTATCAGAGAAGAAATCTGATATTTTTTCTTTTTCTTTTATGGGGTGTTTATAGGACTTATTGTAAAATTTGGGTTAAGTATTTGGTCATAGACTTTTTGTCATCTGCTGGCCTTTGCAAGTCATCTGTGGCTTCCAGAAAACTCCCCTAACATTGTCATTTCATTTCTTATGGTGACTCGATATATATCTAATCTGCAATGGGGAAAGTCGACATGGGAAGGATAACTGTATTAGCTATGGAATCAAGGAACCTGTGCTCAAAAGCCACCTCTGTTATTCATTAGGCATTCACTGTTCTGCAATATAGAAACTAGAGTGGTAAGGGACCATAGAGGGTATCTTTATCACCCCCATTTTACAGATGGAGAAATAACGCCCAGAGGAAGGAAAGGACATGCCTAAAGTCCCAACAGAACCTCATCTGTCAGGGAAGGGGGAGTCCAAGGCAGAGGGTGGCTCCCATCTCCAAATTCCATCATCTGTGACTTGCAAAATGAGTACTTGGACATTCTATGCTGTAGGATTCTTAGGATCTTTTCTGGTTCTGACAGTCTATAGTTTATAGGAATCTTTGACTCCAAATTAAACCCCAAGTCAAGGTTGGGGGTGGAAAGGTATTTTAGTTTCTTAAAAGTAGGAAGTGTTTTTCCTCCTGTAGATATCCTATTCCTAGATCACAGCAAGCAATCATTCCCTTAAAGAGGTAAAGGGAGCATCTTCCTATTTGGAGTGAAATAGGGAATCCTGGAAAGGGGTATACTATTCCTGGGCCAGGATCCCTGTCTTCTTGCCCAGATTGCCCAACTCAGCCTTCCTCACATCTTGAAATCTGGTCCTGCCTGCTCATGTGATTTTGGCCCTTCTCCCTTGCCACTGGATTTTCCTGTTGCAAAAGATGGCACTGACCTTGGCACCTCCAGCTGAAGCCTCCATGCTCCCCTCTCATCTGCAGGGGCTGTCTATTAACCCTTCTCTTCTACAATGTTTGCAAGGACCTTCAATCTTCCAGGGTCTGACATTCCCTGAAGGCCTAAGGGATCGAGAAAAAAATCACTGGCAACTGCTTGGAATCAGAGCTTGTTAACATACCCATATCTTTTCTACCCTGGATCCTTTTAATTATTCTCCCCCAAAGCCCTCAGTCTTTGGCACATCCTTTGTGCTCAGACTGCATTAAGTTTCTCCCCTTCCCTTGGCGGTGGGGAGCAATCTTCTTTCTTCTTCCCCTTCAGATCCAATGCCTATGTCTTAGGTTAATGCTAGTTATGCATTGTCAGAGCCTGAGAGGGTCCTTCAGTCTTCAGGAGCCAGAGTTGTCTTGCTTCTGGCAGGGAGAATAAATAATACAGTTCTGAGCAGTCTCATATTTGGGAGGGGGAGGGTGGAATATTCCCCTTCTTAGCCTTAACACTCCCAGAGCTCACAGTGAACTTAGCCCAGATCCCATGTGTGGATTTGCATGGTGTGGAAATCATTCTTATTCATTAGGAATTGGATGATAGAAGGAAGAAAATAGAGGATTTGATATAAATATTAAATAAAATGTCTGGTGAGAATCTATTTTTCTCACATAGATTTTCTTTTTCATCCCCAAAAGACATGCTCCAACTTTTGTTTTCTTAGTGATACTTGCATTAAAGCTTTTCTACCATCATTTAGATAGTGGTCACCTCATGCTATAAAAAGCAAATGGTTATTATTTGACCCTTACTTGAACAGGGGCCTTTTTCATGGCCAAACTGGCATTGGCCTACCCAGAGACCACCACTATTGTGAAATCCAATCCCATTTCATTACTACTAGCTTGGTGACCAAAAGATCTGTCTTTTTCCTTGGTGAATAATGCCTGTAAAGTTGAGAATAGTCATTAGTCTGATAGAAACATCCATTGCCCCAATTATTATATACCCCAATCTCCATATAATACATTTCCCAGGATGAGGAAGAATAACCCTCCCTACTCCCTTCTTTCTTTTTTTGACTCCTTACAAACAGTCCTTCTACTGAGTTTTCTTTTTTAGAGAAGATTTACTCAAACCTTCCTAGCCCTGCTCCTCCAAATGCCTACTGGATGTCACCAGCTAGGTGTTCTGGGCTGGCCTCTTACACTCAACATGTCCCAAGCTAAGCTTCTCCTATAACTTTCCCCCAAATTTTCCTCTTGTCCACACTTCTCCGCTGTCGACTCATTTATTCAACAAACCTCAAAGAAATGCCTACTCTATGAAGCCTCTTGCTCATGGAGACAAGTTTAGTCTTCATTAATAATATAGATTTAGAACTAGAAGGAACTTTAGAGATAATTGAGCACAATCTTTTTTTCTCCTCCTTTTACAGGTGAAGAAACGGAGGCTCAGAGAGTTTAAGTCAGAGGTTCCCAAACTTATTTGACTAGATTTCCTGACAATGCATGACACTCTCATATGCCAGCACTTGCTTGTTAAGACCTTTCAGTGGACTTGACCACTGATCAGTTATAACTTGCATTTTGTGTATTTGGAAAATAATGTAATCACTATGACTTGAACTCCGTTACTCTACAGATGAAAAATGTACTAACAGTTTTTCTAAATTTTCTTCCCTTCTTTCCTTATGCTTCCACTGTCTTCTTATTTTTATTCAATGCCATCCAATTGCATTCAAGGCTACTACCATCCCCTGGATCCCCTAGGTGTTAGGGAAGGCTTCCTAGGAAGGTGGGATTTTAGTTGGACCTTAAAGGAAGGCAGGGAGGTGAGTAGTTGGAGCAAAGGAAAGAGAATTTTACAGGCCAAAGACATTGTCCAGAGCCTAGATATGGAGTGTCTGGAATAACCAGAAGGCCAGTGTCACTGAATGGAAGAGTATGAGTTAGAAAGGTAGGAGAAGGCTAGATAGTGAAGGGCTTTTAAAAGCCAGAAAGAGTCTTTTGTATTTGTTCCTGGAGGTAATAGAAAGTGACCACATATGAACATTAGCATAAAATACTTTTTACACAAACTCAGATCTAAATAATTGAAGTAATATTTATTGTTAATGGGTAGGTAAAATCAATATAATTTAAAAATGATAATTTTATCTAACTAATCTATTTATTCAAGGCCATTCCAATTAAATTACTAAAAATTTTTTTACTAAGTTAGGAAAAAAAGTAACAAAATTAGTTTGGAAGAACAAAAGGTCAGGAACATCAAAGAAATAAGGGAAAAAAGACACAAAGGAAGTATAATTTAAGAGCATTGTTGAAGTGTAAACAGTGTGAAAAGGATCATTTAGATTATTTTAAATTAATTCTTCTGTATAAACTTAAAACTTATGTAGCCAAGAATAGAAGGAACACAAAACATTGGGGGAAAACTTTCATAGGCAATCTCTCAGATAGGATGTGATTGGTTTAGATATTGCTGTAGTGTAGGGAATGATGAGCTGGTCGATTCGGAAAAACATGGAAAGACTTGGACTCATGAAGGAAGATGCTATCCACCTTCAGATTAAGAGATGAAAGGAGGAAATGAGCATAGTATGGTCCTACATATGTATGAGTGTATACGTATATGTTATGTATATGTATGTATGTATCTATCTATCTACCCATATATCTATGCTTAATTGTAGCCTCCTTTAGGGTAGTGGGGGGAGGGAAAGGAAAAAAATAAACTAAAAAGTACACAACAGAGAACAAAAGAAAACCAACAAGGAAGCAGAGAAAAGCTGAGCAGTTTCAAAAACAATGTGTAGTATTTATTATATAGGTTTTCTTGAAATGGAAATTTATTGTTTTATGCCGAATCCTCTCTTATGGTCTGCTGTGTATGTGACAATTTCTTTCTTACAAAACAAAATGACTGCAGTTTAGCAATTTTAATCTGATTCAAGCCCCATGGGTTGGGTGAGGGGGAAGTGCTGAGTATTTTATACCTCTAGTTTAGAACATGAGACAAAAGTGACTGGGAGAGAGTTAAATGCCCCATCCTTCCCTCATATATCAGACAAGTCCTGGCAACCCCCTATCCCTTTCTTGCAGGATTACAGCTGTTAACCCCTTTACCTGACAGGAAGTCACACACTAACCAGCTGATAGATGCACACATATGGATGGGTAAACCCTTTTCTAGCTAGATCTAGGAAGCAACACCTTCCCCCACCACTGGGTTTACCAGAGACTCTTCTCTTTGGCTGCCAGCATCAAAACAGATCTGACAAGTCAGAGGAGTCACAGGCTCTTCCAACGTGCAAAAGTCACACCTTGGTCTCAGATAACTGACAGCATTCTCCACTGACAACATTCTTCTACAGAAGAGAAGGAAAGGGATCTGTGGAGCATCTGTCCACAGCAGATAGACAAGTCAGGTGCCTATCGGCATGTTTCCATTAGTAATGCTGCTGGGATTAAAAAAACAAGAAACAAAAACAACAAAAAAAACCCCAAGATTCTATTGACTATAAAGCTTTATTTGGGGGGGGGGTGTGCTATAAAAGTTTTTATTGGCTCCAGAATATTTCTCCTTTGAGAAAATAGGTATTTGATTTCTCCACTAAACCCCAATGTAGATTGGGTTTCTACATAGAACATTTATGTACCAAACAGCCAGTGCATCTTTAGCCAAAGTTCTGCCTGCTAATCCAGGCTGGCTGGATACAGGTTTGGGAAGTTGAAACAAGTTTTTCTCCAGTTTTAAGACCCTGCCTAGATCTCACCTCCTTATGGAAGCCAGACTTTCCTGCACCATCCTGACCCACTCTTCTCTCTTCCTTCTCTGCAATCCAAAAGCTTTCTTTTTGTATTGTTCATCTAATGATCCCAAGCAGACTTGTGATACACTTTGTTCAATATAGATGTTTCATTAATGAAACATATTTTCACATATTTGCCACTTGTCTTCTAGTACCATGAGGCAGATAAACACTGGATTTTGGAATTCAGAGAACTTAGATTAAAATTTCAGCTTTGACAGTTATTAGCTGTGTGACTTTGGCAAGTCACTTAACCTCTCTGGGCCTCCATTTCTTCATCTGTAAAATGAAGAGATTGGATCAGATGGCCTTCGAGGCATTTTCCAGCTCTAGACATGATGTTGGGAAATTGAATTTTCTAAAGGCAGAGACCAGATTTTCTACATCTCTTAAGGAGAGAATAACATACACACAGTCAACTGGTTATCTTACCCTACAGGAAAGTAAGGGAGAAACGGATAAGGGGGCATGATAGAAGGGAGGGCAGATTGGGGGAAGAAACAAATGCTTTTGAAAAGGGACAGGGTCAAAGGAGAAAATAGAATTAGTGGGGGGTGGGATAGGATGGAGGGAAATATAGTTAATCTTTCACAACATGACCATTATGGGAGCATTTGTATAACTACACATGTATAACCTATATTGAATTGCTTGCCTTCTTAATGAAGGTGGGTAGGGAGGGAAGAAGGGAGAGAATCTGGCATTCAAAGTTTTAAAAACAAATTTTAAAAAATGGTTTTTGCATGTAACTAAGAAATAAGGTATACAGGCAATGGGATATAGAAATCTATCCTCGAAGGAGGAGTCAAGATGGTGGAGTAGAAACAGGACTTCAGTGGGGCTCTGGCTTCCACCCCCTCCAATTCATGTAAAAAATTACTTTAGACAAACTTTGGAGCTACAGAAACTACAAAATGACACAGAGAAGCTAACCTCCTGCTGAAGACAGCCCAGCAGGACAGCAGGAAGGGGCCAGCACAGCGCTCTGGGACCCAAGCCCAGCCCCACTGGAGCCAGAGATTTTAGCCTCAAGGCAGCCTGATCAGCCACTGGCTGGAGAGACTTCAGATCACCATCACCTGTGGCAGTTTCCAGAATTACCAACCCATAGATGACAAAGACAATGTGAGAGGTCAGTGTAGACTTTGCAGCAACAGGGAGTTTGGGAGTTCGATCTGGCCCTTGCCCCCAGGGCAAGAAACAGCTGAGGCTCCATGGCCATGCAGCCACCGCCACATGGCTGCTTCAGAGCTCCTGGTCTGCAGATTTAGGGGGACCAAGCAACCAGTCTGAGGGGTAATCACTCTTGCTTTAACCTGCTTGGATCTGGGTCACTGTCTAGGATGGAGGTCATCTTAGCCAATCTGACTTGTGAAATGTTGTATGTTATAGTTGTTTTGATTTGCATTTGTCTAGTCAATAGTGATTTAGAGCATTTTTTCATATGCTTATAGATATCTTTAATTTCTTCCTCTGGAAACTGCCTGTTCATATACTTTGACCATTTATCAATTGGGGAATGACTTGTATTCTTATAGATTTGACTCAATTCTCTGTATATTTTAGAAATGAATCCTTTATCAGAGACATACGTTGTAAAAATTCTTTCCCAGTTTTCCACTTCCCTCCTAATCCTGGTTACATTGGCTTTGTTTGTACAGAAGCTTTTCAATTTAATATAATCAAAATTATCCATTTTGCGTTTTATAATGCTCTAATTCTTGTTTGGTCATAAAGTCTTCCCCTCTCCACAAATCTGACAGTTAAGCAATTCCTTGCTTTCCCAGATTGCTTACAGTATCAGCCTTTATACCTAGATCATGAACCCATTTAGACTTGATTTTGGTACATTGTGTTAGATAGTGATCTATGCCCAGTTTCTGTCATACTATATTCCAGTTTTCCCAGCAGTTTTGTCAAATAGTGAGTTCTTATCCCCAAAACTGGGGTCTTTGGGTTTATCAAACAGTAGATTACTATAGTCATTGACTGCTGAGTCTCCTGTACCCAATCTATTCCATTGATCCACTACTCTATTCCTCAGTTTTGAGTACTGCTGCTTTATAGCACAGATTAAAATCTGATATAGCTAGTCCACCATCCCTAGTATTTCTTTCCATTAATTCCCTTGATATTCTGGACCTTTTGTTCTTCCAAATTAATTTTGTTACTATTTTTCTATAAAAAATTTACTTTATAAATTTTACTTTATATTACTTTATAACACTTTATTTTATTATCTTTACTCTATAAAGTAGTTTTTTTTTGGCAAATCGATTGGTATGGCAATAAATATATAATTTAATTTAGGTAAAATTGTCATTTTTATTATATTAGCTCAACCCAGCCATGAGCAATTGATGTCCTTCCAATTAGTTAGATCTGACTTCATTTGTGTGAAAAGTGTTTTGTAGTTGTGTTCATATAGGTCTTGGGTTTGTTTTGGCAGGTAGATCCCCAAATATTTTATAATGTCTACAGTAACTTTAAATGGGATTTCTCTGTCTATCTTTTGCTGTTGAATTTCATTAGGAATATACAGGAATACTGAGGATTTATGTGGGTTTATTTTATATCTTGCAACTTTGCAAAATTTATTTATTGTCTCAAGTAGTTTTTTACTTGATTCTCTAGGATTCTCTAAGTATATCATCATATCATCTTCAAAGAGTGATAGCTTGGTCTCTTCTTTGCCTAATTTGATTCCTTTGATTTCTTTTTCTTTTCTAATTGCTACTGCTAACATTTCTAGTACCAGAATGAATAAAAGGGGTGATAGTGGACATCCTTGTTTCCCCCCGATCTTATTGGAAATGCTTCTAGCTTATACCCATTACATATAATACTTGCTGATGGCTTTAAATAGATGCTACCTATTATTTTAAGGAAGGCTCCATTTATTCCTATACTTTCTGGTGTTTTTAATAGGAATGGAGGTCATATTTTGTCAAAAACCTTTTCTGCATCCATTGAGATAATCATGTGGTTTTTGTGAGTTTTATTGTTGATATTATCAATTATACTGATGGTTTTCCTAATATTAAACCATCCTTGCATTCCTGGAATAAATCCTACCTGATCAAAGTGAATTACTCTTGTGATAAGTTGCTGTAGTCTTTTTGCTAATATTTTATTTAAAATTTTTTGCATCTATATGCATGAGGGAAATTGGTCTATAATTTTCTTTCTCCATTTTATCTCTTCCTGATTTAGGTATCAATACCATATTTGTGTCATAAAAAGAATTTTGTAGGACTCCTTCTTCACTAATTTTCCCAAATAGTTTGGAGAGTATTGGAATCAATTGTTCTTTAAATGTTTGATAGAATTAACTAGTAAATCCATCTGGGCCTGGAGATTTTTTCTTAGGGAGTTCACTGATGGCTTGTTCAATTTCTTTTTCTGAAATGGGACTATTTAAGTAATTTACTTCCTCTTCAGTCAATCTGAGCAACTTATATTTTTGATTTCACTAAGATTGTCAAATTTATGTGCATACAATTGGGAAAAATAATTCCTAATTTTTGTTTAATTTCCTCTTCATTGGTGGTAGATTCACCCTTTTCATTTTTGATACTCATAGTTTGGTTTTCTTCTTTCTTTTTTTCTTTATCATATTGACTAAGGGTCTATCAATTTCATTGTTGTTGGTTTTTTTTTTTTTTTGGTAAAACCAGCTCTTAGTTTTATTTATTAATTCAATAGTTTTCTTATTTTCAATTTTATTAACCTCTCCTTTGGTTTTCAATATTTCTAATTTAGTATTTAATTGGGAATTTTCAATTTGTTCTTTTTCTAGCTTTTTCAATTACATGCACAATTCATTGACCTCCCTTTTCTCTAATTTATTCATGTATGCACTCAGGGATATAAAACTTCCCCTAAGAACTGGCTTTGCTGCATCCCACAAATTTTGGTATGTTGTCTCATTATGGTCATTCTCTTGAATGAAGTTACTGATTGTTTCTGTGATTTTTTTGTTTGATCCACTCATTCTTAAGGATTAAATTGTTTAGTTTCCAATTAGTTTTTAGTCTGTCTTTCCATGGCTCTTTATTACATAATTTTTATTGCATCATGATCTGAGAATGATGCATTTGGTATTTCTGCCTTTCTTGTCTGAATTGTGAGGTTTTTATGTCCTAGTACATGGTCGATTTTTGTGTGTGTGCCACATATTGCTGAGAAGAAGGTATATTCCTTTTTATCCCCATTCAATTTTTTCCAGAGATCTATCATACCTACCCTCTCTAAAATTCTTTTCACCTCCTTAACTTCTTTCTTGTTTATTTTGAGGTTGGATTTATCAAGTTCAGAGAGGGGGAGATTAATGTCCTCCACTAGTATAGTTTTGCTATCTATTTCTTGCTCTAATTCCCTTAACTTCTCCTCTAGGAATTTGGATGCTATACCACTTGGTGCATATATGTTAGGTAATGATATTGCTTTATTCTCAATGGTGCCTTTTAGCAGGATATAGTTTCCTTCCTTATCTCTTTTAATAAGATCAATTTTTGTTTTTGCTTTATCTGAGATAAGGTACCCCTGCTTTTTAAAAATTTTAGCAGAAGCATGATATATTTTACTCCAGCCTTTTACCTTTTCCCTGTGTGTATCCCTCTATTTCAGATGTGTTTCTTGTAAAAGCATATTGTAGGATTATGGTTTTTAATACACTCTGCTATCTCCTTACGTTTTATGGTAGAGTTCATTCCATTCAGATTCACAGTTATGATTACTATCTGCTTTTTTCTCTCCATCCTAATCCCTCCCCTGTTTATGCTTATATTTTTTCTCCCCTTCTCCCTTCCCCTCCTTAATAGTTTTCATTTTGACCACTGTCTCCCTCAGTATTCCCTTCTTATCAGCCCCTCTCCCTTTTCCTCCCCTTTCCCCTTACTTCTTCCCTCCCTTCTAACCATGCCCCCCCCCCCTTTCGTAGTTCTTTCCCTCTCCTACTGCCTGTAGGATATTTTTATGCTTAATGTAGTATTTCTTCTTTGCACAGAGTGACAGGAACAAATCTCATGCAAACCTCCTCCCCCTCCCCTCTTTACCTCTTTTATGATATGTTTTGTGTCTCTTCCACACAGAGTCCTATGTTTAACTGGTTGTGTTATTCCCTCCTTGTACCAGAACCAATGAGGGAAAAGCTCATATAATACTCATCTCCCTCCCTTCTTTCCCTCTGCTATATTGTTTTTATGCCTCTTTGTTTGGCATTATTTTCCCTTTTCCACTTCATTCATTTCTCTACTTCCATTGCAGTCCCTTTGTAGCCCTTAGTAAGGTTTTTTAAAATTGTTTTGTATAATTTATATTTTGTGTAATTTATACTCATACCCTCTACTTGTCTAATAAACAGTTTGCTCTTGTTGAATAACAGGGTGTGTGTGTGTTTTCCTTGTTTACCTTTCTATGTCTCTCTTGTATCTTGTAATTGGAGGCTGAATTTTCCATTGAGCTCTGACTTTTTCATCAGGAAGGTCTGGAAATCTGTTATATCATTGAATGACCATCTCCTTGCCTGGAAGAATATGTTTAGTTTTGTTGGGTTGGTGATCCTTGGTTGTAACCCAAACTCTTTTGCCTTGCAAAAATTTGTATTCCACTTCCTTTGATCTTTCAGTGTAGAGGCTGCCAAGTCCTGTGAGATCCTCACTGTGGTTCCTTGATATTTGAATTGTTTCTTTCTGGCCACTTGAAGTATTTTCTCCTTTACCTGGTAGTTCTGGAGTTTGGCCACAACATTTTGAGGACTTTTCAGTTTGGGGTCTCTTTCAGGAGGTGATTGGTGCATTCTCTCAATTTCTATTTTACCCTCAGGTTCTAGTATCTCAGGGCAGTTTTCCTTGATGAGCTTTTTTGGAAGATGTTGTCCAGGCTCATTTTCTCATCATGATTTTCCCATAGGCCTATGATTCTCAGATTATCTCTCCTGGATCTGTTTTCCAGATCAGTTATTTTTCCATTGAGATATTTTACCTCTTTTTTCTAATTTTTCATTCTTGATGGTTTATTTGACTAATTCTTGGTTCCTCATAGAGTTATTTGCTTCAATTTGTTTGCTTCCAGTTTTTAGCTAATTATTTTCCTAGGTTAGTATTTGGAGCTACTTTTCCATATCACACATTTTTCTTTTCAAGGAGCTGTTTATTTCATTGTAATGTTTTTCTAATTTTGCAATTTTGATTTTAAAAGAATTATTCATTTTGTCTTCTATCTCTCTCATTTGCTTTTCAAAGTTCCTTTTGAGCTCATCTAGGAAAGCTTTCTGTGCTTGAGACTGGTTCCCTGTTGATGCTTCAGCTGTGGGTGTGGAGTCAACACTGTCTCCTTCTGAGTTCAGTTGCTCCCCCTTATGATAGTAGGGCTCCAGAGTCTTTGTCTTTGCAGTCTGTGCTATCTACCCGTTTTGAGGCAGGGCTCTGGCTACTCCTTTCCTCTAGGGTTCCCAAGCCTTTACTGTTAAGGGTTTTGCCCTGGGGCAATAATTACTATGTTTTTGGGCAGGGGAGGGGAAGTTGGAGCAGCCAGGGTTCACTCTGCCATCCTGGTCATTAGAGGTCCAGATAGGGGCTTTTAAAATTTCTGGCCTATGGATTGGTAGTCTCAGGAGAAGCTGCTGTCCCTGCCAGGGGCCCTGAATTTGATTCTTACCCTGCTCCATCCAGTCCCAGCCCTTTGGTGATAGGCCTGGCAGTGGCCCTTGTGGTTGGTGGGTCAATTTGCCGCCACATTGATTAGGCCTCAGTGTCCCGGCCTGCCTCCATGCTGCTGTGGGTTTGGGCTCCTGGCCTGCCTCTGCTGAGAAAATATTACAAGTAGTCAGGAAGAAACAATTTGAATATTGTGGAAACACAATCAAGATAACATAGGATCTGGCAGCTTCTACACTGAGGGATTGAAGATCTTGGAATATGATATTCCAGAGGTCAAAGGAGCTGGGATTAAAACCAAGAATCACTGGGGCGGCTAGGTGGCGCAGTGAATAGAGCGCCGGCCCTGGAGTCAGAAGGACCTGAGTTCCGAGCCGGCCTCAGACACTTAATCCACACAAACAAAAAACCTAGCCATGTAACCTTGGGCAAGTTACTTAACCCCAATTGCCCTAAAGGGGCGGCTAGGTGGTGCAGTGAGTAAGAGCACCGGCCTTGGAGTTGGGATGACCCGAGATCAGATCCAGCCTCAGAAAATGAGCACCCATGCATAAATAATGACTAGCCGTGTAACCTTGAGCAAGTTACTTAACCCCAATTGCTTTAAAAAAACAAAAAACAAGAATCACCTACCCAGCAAAACTGAGTATCATGTTTCAGGGGAAAATATGGTCATTCAGGGGAATAGAGGATTTTTAAGCATTCATGATGAAAAAACCGAGTTGAATAGAAAATTTGACATTCAGATACAAGAAGCAAGAGAAGCATGAGAAGGTAAACAGGGAAAAGAAATCATAAGGAACTTATCAAAGTTGAACTCCTACATGGAAAAATGATAATTGTAACTTTTGAAACTTTTCTCACTATGAGAATAGTTGAAGGGAATAGAAATGTATATGTGTGTATATATATATATATATATACATATATATGTGAGTGTGTATATATGTGTACAGGTATATATAGACAGAGGGCACAGGATTAATTGAATAGGAAGGGATGATACTTAAAAGGTGAAATTGAGAGCTGAGAAAGGAAAATAATGAGAGGATATGAGAAGAGACAGAATGGGGTAAATTATCTCACATAGAAGATGCAAGGGAAAACTGTTACAATGGAGGGGAAGAACAGGAAGGCAAAAGTGAACGAGTCAGCCTTATTCTTATTGAATTTGGCTTAGGGAGGGAATGACATACACACTAAATAGGGTATCTCACCCTACAGTAGGGGGAAGGGGATAAAAGGGGGGATTATGGAAGGGAGGGTAGGCTGGGGGAGGGAAGTTGGAATCAACCACTTTTGAAAAGGGACAGGATCAAAGTAGAGAATAGGACAAGTAGGAGGTGGGATAGGATGGAGGGAAATATAGTCAGTCTTTTATAATATATCCACTATAGAAATGTTTTGCATAGCTACGCATGTACAACCTATATGGAATTATCTTCCCAGTGAGGGTGTATGATTTGGGAGGAAGGGAAAGAATATGGAATTCAAAGTTTTAAAATCAAATGTTTATATATATATATATATATATATATATATATATATATATATATAATTTTACATGTAACTGGGAAATAAGATATACAGACACTGGGGCATAGAAATGCACTGTGCCCTACTATAAAGTCAGAGGGTGGATGGGGCAAGATATGTGAGAGAACAGATTGGGGAAGGGGATATTTAGTGGAATTGCTGTTTTGGGATGGTGGGTAGGGAAAAATGGCTAGAAAATTTGTAACTCAAAATGTGGATATGAAAAATGTAAACTACAAAATAAAAAATAATAAATTAATAAAAAAAGAAATCTATCCTGCCCTACAAGAAAGTAAGGGGGAAGGGGATGGGGTGGTGATAGAAGGGAGGACAGACTGGGGGAAAGGGTAATCAGAATGCATGCCATCTCTGTGGGGGAGGGGAGAGATGGGGAGAGAGATTGAAACTCAAAATCTTATGGAAATGAATGTTGAAAACTAAGTGTATATATATATATATATATATATATATATATATATATATATATATAAAAATAGATATATTGTGTAAATATATATATACAATATGTAATATTGTATATATATATATATATTGTGTGTATATATATATATACACACAATAATATATATATATACAATAAGAGTATTGGAGAAGTATGAAACAGGTGCTTGTTAAGGTCTCAGAAGGAAAACCTTTACCAAGGGAGGCAGGAACAGTGTTTGCTTCATGGAAAAGGATCATTTTATTTAAAGGTGCTGTGTGGTCATTCAATAGGCGAAGAGAAGGAGCAAGGGAACAGTAGGTACAAGCTGCTATTGTTCATCCTTTGTTTTCAGAGAGGACCGATGGCACCCTTAGAGGCAGGATAGAGTGGGGCACATTGCAGGGGCAAAGCATTGCCCATTTTGCCTGAAGTGTAAAGTGTGCAGAGGGGAATATTAGGTACATCTGAAAGCGTGGCACTCAGTTATAGAAGACCCCAATGTCAAGTAGAGGAGATGGAACATAGAAAGTGCTCAGGGATTTGGGGGTGACCTGAATTCTTATGCTGGCAGCCTGTAAGATGAGAAAAAGGACTACAGCTAAGGTAGACATAGGAAGATGAAGCGAAACCTGTGTTGCCTATCCAGAGACACATAAAATAATAATAGTTGATTGTGTGTAAAGCTATGGCATGGTAAAAAGAATATTGAATTTGGAGTTAGAGGACTTGGGTTCTAATATCCCACCTTCCCTCACCCACCCTTCAACCCCATTTTTATAAAAAAAAAGTTTATAAACTTCCTGAAAGAACTATGGTAGCTGGGCAAGGCCCATCCATTGGCCCAGGGAGGTCACTTTGAGCGATGTTTCCATCACTGACTCCCACATAATTCCAATTTTATTTGGATCTATCCTCCTATGGTTTCACCTTATTGTACAATGTCATGCCTCATAAATAATGAAGCTTAACGAATGGAATGAAAAGTTAATTAATTGTAAGCATAGTTACACACAGCAATGCTTTACCTGTCATAAAATATATCTTGTGTTAAAACTTATTACATTTTTATCAACTCTGCCTCTGGGGACCTGTTTCATACTTGGGCTATGGAACATTCTTGTATAATCAGGGTCCTTGGTCCTTATGACTCGGCCTAATTTAGTCCTCTCCCCCCACCCCCAACAGCTGGAAACAAAAGACAGTGTTGTTTGTCCTTCTTTCTGAAATTGACAGAAGACAGAAAGTCAGGATATAGCCTTTTCTCCCTGTCCAGAGCTATCACCCTCATGCAGACCCTTCCCTCTCTTTACAATAGGGCTATTGTATCACTGGACCACAGAGTGACAGAATCGGAAAAGACCTCAGTGGTTATTGTATCCACTCATATTTGAAAAAGAATCTTCTCTCTAATAACCCTAGGTAGTCATTCTGTCTGTTACTTGCTTACCTGCAGTGATGGGGAACCTATTACCTCTTAAGGCATCACCCTCTTAGATAGCTCTAATGGTTAAAAAAAATTCTACATGAAATTTAAATCTGTCTTTCTACAATTTCCAGTCATAATGCTTAGTTCAATTCAATTTGACAAGTATCAAGCTCCTACCATATGCAAGGTACCATACTAGGTACAGAGACAAAAATGAAACAGTTTGGCTTCAGGGAGCTTGCATTCCACTGTGTGATCATCACAACATGAAGATAGGTAAGTGTAATATAAGTGGAGAGGGCAAAGGAGATCTGGCAAAATGCTCTAGAAATGTTTGAGGAGGGAAAGACCACTTATAACTGGAAGGCTCAGGGAAGGCTTGACAGAGGAGGCATGCGAGTTTCCCTTGAAGGAGGAGAAGAAGTCTGAGGGTCAGCACGTGGGAGGGAAAGCATTCTAGGCAGGCATGTGGTCCTGCTGGTGGGAAGATTAGAAGTGAGGAGTTAGAATATTGGGTTTGGTGACAACTAATAGTCCCATTTGGCTGGGAATATATAGCATGGAAAGAGGAGAAACAAGGTTGGAAGAGTAGTTTGAAACCAGTTTTTGGAAGGTCTAGTTTAACAACTGACTATAAAAAAGCATGTATCATACTTTGTACATGTGTCATACTTTTAACTTTCACTTGCATTGTTAACATCTTCTCCCTCACTTTCATAAATCTAAATAATCCACAGAACAATAAATCAAGCTGATGTGTATCGTCTGCTTATTTTTGAGGTACAAATGCTCATACTGAAAATTTAGCAATTGGCAATAGGGCACCAGTTCAAGTTGACTCCAGGATATCCTTGCCTTAAATTCTCTGCTAAGGAAGTTATGCTTTGATTCTGGCTATAATGGGGAGCCACTAAATCTTTTTGAACAAGGGAGTGACATGGTCAGCTTTAGGAAGGTAATTGTCTTTCCAATTTTTACTCATCCTAAACCATCACTAATTCAGCTCTCACTGTGATCTTCAAACTCCAACCCTTGGTAGTTTCTCAGGATGTCACTACCATTCTGGTACCACACCCTTCCCTTCCTAATCCTGACTCTGTAGTAGACTTCTTCAATTCTATACTAGCCTTACCTCTTAAAATCCTTTGTTAATCAAGTTGTGGTATATAAATGTAATGAAATACTAATTTACTACAAGAAATGATGAGCAGGAAGACTTCAGAAAAACCTGGAAAGACTTACATGAACTATGCTAAGTAAGGGGAGCAGAACCAGAACATTGTACACAGTACACATTATACAATGACTAACTTTGATAAAGTTGGCTTTTCTCAGCAATGTAAGGTTCTAAGATAATTCCAAAAGACTCATGAAAGGAAATGCTATCTACATCCAGAAAAAGAATTACAGAGTCTGAGTGCAGACTGAAGCAGACTATTTGCTCTCTCTCTTTTCTGTTTCTTCTTTCTTGTGGTTCATTCCATTGGTTATATTTCTTCTTTGCGACATGACTAATGTGAAAATACGTTTAATGTGAATATATATGTAGAGCCTATATCAGATTGTAAGCCAATTTGGGGAGTGTGGAGGAGAAGGAGGAGGAAAATTTAAAACCCAAAAGCATGTGGAACTGAGTGTTGTAAACTAAAAATAAATAAATAAATAAATTCTTAAAAAGTCCTTTGTTCAATTGTTCTGTTGGATGATTACTGGATTACTTAATTCCTGGATTACCCCCACCATCTATGTCCTCCACTCTTAGTCCCACACATGCTGCTGAACAAAGTTAGAGAGCATCACAAAATCAGGTCAACTGGGTCACAACAAATTTATGCTGTCTAGTATCAATTGGACTCTTTCTGAGGGGATGAATGCAATCCTTTACTTCTCCCCCATTGATTCTTTATTTCACTTCCCATAATGTCATTTCTGACCCATCTCTCCACCCCACTGAAACTTTTAGTGCTGCCCACCCTTCCTCCTCCATCCTAGCTGAAAACCTTTCCTCTTTACTGAGAAAACTGAGGCTAGCCACTGTGAAGTCTCTCTTTCTCCTTCTCTTTATCTTACAACCCACTGATATCATCTCCAGTTTCCTCCTCTTTTACCCAGGCTCTTGGGTGGACTTTGTCTTTGTCATGGTTGTCCCTTCTGATTCCATTTCCTTTCTATCTTCTCCAGCAGGCTACCCCCATTAGCACTTCCCCATTTCATCTTCAGTCTTTCCTTATCTATTGATTCCTTCTCTGATGACTTTTGACACATCCAAATCACCTCATATCCTAAAGAAATCCTCATTAACCCATGTTTCAAAGGAGGGAAAAGCCTAGTAGATAATTTCTTCACATCACAAAGGTGATGAAAATCTGAGGGTGGTGATTGCCTGAATAGAGATAAGAAAGACTTTGGAGAGATACGTGGAGGGAGAAATGGTAGAAATTTGGCCATCTGTTAGATGTGGAGGAGGATTGAATGTGAGGAAAGAATATGGGTTGACACTATAGTTGTAAATCTTGGTTAGTGGAAGGATGATTATGTCCTCTAAAGAAATAGGGACTTTCATAGTTTTGGGAGAAAGATAGTGAAATGAGATCCAAGATGCAAATAGCCTACCCATACTTGCTTACACTGTGAGACTCACTCTGTCCCATTGGAAACCCAAAAAGCATTGGGGGCAGTGCTCTGGTTGCAAAGAGATCACACCGAGAGGCACTAAAAGGCAGATATGAGGTGGTCTGGAGGATAAAGGATTAGTATGCTGGGGTGGGGGGGTGATTGAAGAGATTGGAAAGATTGAAATGTCCCAGTGGTTCTTGGAATCTGCTCCTGTGTTAATGGTTAGATTATAACTGCCTTGAGGGGCCTGTGACAGGCTCAAAAAAGGGTGATATTTTATAGAATGGCAGGAGGAAATAGAGTAGAGAAATCTTGGGACTTGAGGATAGGTGTAGGTATGTTGGAGAGAAGATTCATAATTATCTCTTGAAGGGAAGGTAGGCTACTTCCTATTCCCATACTTTCACTGATTCATCACTTACCCCTTGGGATCAGGCCATGGCCATCACTTTGGACTGCTATTGTAGGCAATGAGGGATAAAGCAGTCAATAGGGTGCGATTGAATAGCATAATGGATAGACCACTGTACTTGGCATCAGGAAGATGTGGGGTCAAATACTCCCTAAGACATTAACTCTGTGCTGATAGGTAAGCTCTCTCAGCTTTAATTTTCTCAAGCTATGTAATGGGAAATATAACATCCCCTATCTCACAGAGATATATTATATCAAATGAGGTAATGTATCAAAACCTTTAAAGTGTTTTATATAAATGCCAGTTGCTACTTTTATTATTATTTTGTTCTTCTCACCTTTATGCTCCATGAAGTTCAATTAAGAAGCTGGGCACCAGGCCAGTTAGGTGGAGTAGTGAATAGAACACCGGCCCTAGTGTCAGGAGGACCTGAGTTCAAATTTGGCCTCAGACACTTGATCACACTTACTAGCTGTGTGGCCTTGGGCAAGTCACTTAATTCCAATTGCCTTATCTCTCTCACCCCAGAAAGAAGCTGGGCACTGTGTCAGATGCTAGGAATACAAAGATAAAAGTGAAACAGTCCCTGTTCTCAAGGAGTATACATTCTAATAGGAAAGATAGCATGCACTGAGGTTATAGAGTCATACTGTAAAATATACTTTTTCGGTTTTTTAATTTTTTTAATTTTACTTTTTTTCCAGTGTTTTTTATTCTCCTTACTTTAGTTTAGGAGTGGTTTCATCACATTCATGAAGAGTGATTTGCATTTTGCATCCCTCTGGATTTGCTAATATGTTGCCATGTGGTCATCTTCCCAGTATAGTTAATTGCAGTATTGCATTAATTCTCCTCCCAGAATACTTGCTTGTGGTTTGCCAGACTATAGTATTAATAATCTCATGTATCATCCTCATGAAATGAAGAAAGGTAAAAGTGACACTTTTCTGGGGCTTCTTTCCCTCTTCATTCCCATGTTTTCATAAATGTATTTTGACTTTGTGGTTTTGCTTATGTTTTTTAAATTAAAGATTCAGTAATACAAATGTCAAATATTGATACTGAGTAGGTATAAATTTGATGCTTAGGAATCATACAAATTTGTCAAATAGTGATTACCTTTTTAGAGAATTTTTCAGAAATTGCTTTTCTAATGTAGGGAAAGATTGTAAAGGTATATAAAACTCACTTCAAAATATAGAATCATAGCCTTAAAGCTTCAAGGAAGCTTGGAAGTCATGAAGTCTCACCCTGAATTTATACATAAAGGATGCAGAGACAAAGATTTGATTAGTTTCCCATAGCTAGCAAATATCTGAGGCACATACTCGGTGATTTGTGAGGTAAGGGCACTAGCAAATGGCAAAGATCAGGAAATGCTTCTTGTAGAAGATAATCCTTGTGTGCCTTGAAAAAAGAATTCTGGAAATAGATGTGAAGAGGAAGTGCATTCCAGGAATGGAAGTTAGCCAGTGCAAAGTTATGGAGGTGGGAGATGGCATTCTGAGGATGAGAAACAAGAAGGTCCATTTACTTGAACTGTGGGGTGTAAGAGGGGAATAATGGTTATTAAAGCTGAAAGGGTAGGTTGGGGCCAAATATGAAGGGCTTTAACTGCAGAAACAGTTTAGATAGAAATAATTATAGGTCAAGAAGCTATCTTACTATTACCTTTTATGTTTAATGCTTGGTAGACTATTGCATAGATTGACAAAAAGACTGATTTATATAATTTAGAGACAGTGTTGGCATGCAAACTCATTGCCAGTCAACTCACTGAACATATCTTCAGGACAATTCCAGTGGCAGGCATGATGAAAAAGATTATGCTTACTTCTCTCTGTTCTCATGTTTTATTTTTTTCTCTATCTATCATCTATCTATCTATCTATCTATCTATCTATCTATCTATCTATCTATCTATCTATCTATCTGCTTTTTGGAGGGAGAAGGCAGGGCAATTGGGGTTAAGTAAATTGCCTAAGGTCACGCAAGTAGTAACTGTTAAGTGTCTGAGGCCAGATTTGAACTCAGGTCCTCCTGACTCCAGGGCCAGTGCTCTATTCACTGAGCCACCTAGCCACCTAGCCACCCTTAAGTATCTATACTTTGAAAACTTTTCATTTTATCTAGTTTGGATGTCATGAATTTTTTTTTTTTAACAAATGCTTTATTAACTTCTGCTCCACACCATTCATTTCCGCCAGATTTTGAGTTACAATCATTTTCCCTCCATTATTCCCCTACCCAACCTCCCAGAATAGTAGTCCCACAAGATATCGCCTCCTCCAATCTGCTCTCTCCCATACCTTCTCCCATACCCCCATCGACCTTTCCATTAGAGGAAGGTGAATCTCTGTGTCCCAATGCCTGCACATCTCATCTCCCTATTACAAGCAAAAGAGCATTAATAATAGTATTTATATATATTTGAAACATTTAACGTTATGACCTCACATTTCAGATCCATTTCCCTCCTCCCCTGTCACCCATTCCCCCTTGGGAGATAAGCAATTCAGTATATGCTGCACATGTCCAGCTATGCAAAACATTATCATAGTAGATATATTGTACAAGGCTGCTTATAATTCCCTCCCACTCATCCCACCCCCCACCTGGTCCATTCCCTACATGATCCTGTCCCTCTTCTATAGTGGGTACCTCCAACCCCCCCTCACCCCAAGGATGCCCTCCCATCCATCATCCCTCCTCTCGTCCCCCCTCCCCCCATCCTGCTGCAGGTTGAGATATCCCACTTAGTATGCATGTCATTTTCTCCCCGAACCAAATTCAATGTGAATGTGGTTTTGTCTTTTTAGCCTTCCTTATTCTCCCGCTCCCCTGCAACCACTTCCCCTTGCTTCTTCTACATGGGATAGTTTACCCTACCCTGTCTCTCCCCATCTCCTCTTGCCACTTTCCTCTCTCACCTCATAATTTCATCCCTTGAGTATTCTCCCTTCCCAAAAAATTCAACCTATGCCCTCTATCCATATATAACTGTAACCATATACACACACATTCACATATGTATCCATATGACCACACCCCCTTCTTCCATTATTTTCATAGTGAGAAAGATATCATCAGTCACCGTTATTGCTTTTCCATATAGGAATGTAAATAGTTCAACTTTTATAAGTTCCTTTTGATTTCTTTTCCCTGGTTACCTTCTCAGGCATCTCTTGCTTCTTGCGTCTGGATGTCAAATTTTCTATTCAACTCTGGTTTTTTCCTCAAGAATGCTTGAAAGTCCTCTATTCCACTGAATGACCATATTTTCCCCTGAAACAAAATACTCAGTTTTGCTGGGTAGGTGACCCTGGGTTCATTCCCAGCTCTTTTGCCCTCTGGAATATCATATTCCATGCCCTTCTATCCCTCAGTGTAGAAGCTGCCAGGTCCTGGGCTATTCTGATTGTGTTTCCACAATATTGAAATTGTTTCTTCCTGGCTGCTTGTAGTATTTTCTCCTTGATCTGGGGATTCTGGAACCTGGCTATAATATTCCTGGGAGTTTTCTTTTTGGGATCTTTTTCAGGAGGTGATCTGTGGATTCTTTCAACCTCTATTTTGCCCTCTGGATCTAAAATATCAGGGCAGTTTTCCTTGAGAATTTCTTGAAGGGTGATTTCTAGGTTCTTTCCTTGATCATGGCTTTCAGGTAGTCCAATAATTTTTAAATTGTCTCTCCTGGATCTATTTTCCAGGTCAGTGGTTTTTCCCATGAGATATTTCACATTGCCTTCTAATCTTTTCTTTGTTTGGATCTGCTTAACAGCATCTTGATTTCTCATAAAGTCATTAGCTTCCATTTGCTCCAGTCTAACTTTGAAGGAATGAATCTCCTCAGTGAACTTTTGAGATTCTTTTTCCATCTGGCAAATTCGACTTTTTAAGGCATTCTTCTCCTCGTTGCCCTTTTGGGCCTCCTTAGCCATTTGAGTTAGTCTATTTTTTAAGGTGTTGTTTTCCTCAGTCAGGCTGTTGACCCTCATTTCATACTTTTCCTGCATCCTTCTCATTTCTCTTTCCAATTTTTCCTCCACTTCTCTTATTTGATTTTTAAAGTCCTTCTTAAGGTCCTCTATGGCCTGCAACCTGCTCATGTTTTCCCCTGGGGCTTTTGGAGCAGGACTTCTGACCTCACAGTCCTTTTCCCGCTCTATGCCCCCAAAATAGGAGTCTAGGGTTGCATTTTTCTGTTTCCTTTGCCTTGGCATGTTGCCACTTAATTTCTTGACTTTTGGGCTTGTTGCCACACTATGGCTTTAAGGCCAGATAGAGGAATTTTCGTCCCGAACGTGTGGGGGGCAACTTCCGTTTCTGGCAAGCTGTAAACCCACCCACAACTTCCACCCTAGATCACAATCCAGATCCAGGGAGGTTAAAGCAAGAGCGATTACCCCCCAAGACTGATCGCTGGATCTCCCCACGATTTGTAGGCTGGGAGCCGGATCTGCCTCTGAAAACTACAAAATGGCGTGTCTCCTCAGTGGCTTCTAGCCCCCAGGGGAGGGAGCTGACGCATTCCCCAAATACAGGTCCCAAAGTCCATAGGACACTAACCTCTTACTTTGTCCTAGGCATGCCTATGTTGATAATTCTGGAGTCGCCAGGGTTCCTGGTGTTCTGGGGTTCCTCCAGCTGGCCGCTGGCCCTGTCGCCCTGGGGCTAAAACCTCTGCTCACGCGGACCTGGGCTTGGCTCCTGCGCTCTGCGCTCTTCGAGCTGCCAGGTCCCAGACCACTGCTCTGGTCCTTCCTGCAGGGCTGCTGGGCTGTCCTCAGCGGGAGGTTAGCTTCTCTGTGTCGTTCTGTGGGTGCTGGGGCTCCAGAAGTTGTTCAGAGTCCCCTTTTACATAGTTTGAGGGGAATCTGGGGGCAGAGAGGCTTGGAAGAGCTGTTTCTACTCCGCCATCTTGGCTCCGCCCGGATGTCATGAATTTTTAGCATGGTGACATTTATAAAAACAGTTTTTAAATTATTGTAAGTCAATATATTACCTAGGTTATTGTGAATGGTACTTATGTCTGTGATAATGCTCCAAGATAGTTTATCAATTTAGTTCTCAAGGCTATTTTGGGATTTCTATTTATAATATCAAGATTTGTCATCTTATAGTTTAGGAAGAATGGTATATTTCTTGGGTAAAGAAAGGCTAAAATAGGCTTAAAAAGGGCTAAAATAGATATAATTCTGGTTACTTGACCATGTCCTTCTAGTAGGTGCTAAATGTTTTTGCAACCTTCAACAAATATGTCTCATAGCTTCCCAATAAATAAATGTAAGCCCCTTAAGAATGAACTTTTTTTTGTAATTGTGGAAACAGTAACTTGATCTTGTATTACTATCATGAACTTTATTTGCTTCTATAAGCAAATCTCCTTGACTCAGAACTTTGTTCAACATTTCTTTGTTGACGTGTCCATGGAATTCATGTGTGTTTTGTCCATGGAAGACCTCTAGGTTTTATTTTTTTTTTTTTGAGTGGGCAAGGCAGGGCAACTTCGTTTAAGTGACTTGCCTAAGTTCACACAGCTAGTAAGTGTCTGAGGTTGGATTTGAACTCAGGTCTTCCTGACTCTGGAACTAGTGCTCTATTCACTGCACCACCTAGCTGCCCCTAGTTTTTATTCTTTAATCATAACCATTTTATAGGATTCATATGATTATTATTGTTGTAAATTACAATGATAATAATAAGATAAGTAAGGGACAACAAATAGTCAACGAATCAATATTATTTGGGAGATGCAATGGGATAGTATTGAGGACACAGATAGAGTAGCTAATCTGAGGCCACATTATCTGCTAAAACTGGAATAAAGAAGGAGAATTTGGGTGAGTGTAGAAGAATTTTAAAGAGGTTGCTGAATTAGGAGACCATCATGTTTGGGGGGTACTTTACATTATTATTTGTGTCCCCAAGTATGAAGGCAGAAGCTAGAATAGAGAGGAATACTATGACACTGGTAATGAACACTTTGGAAAAAGAGGGAGAAGATGACAATGATAATCTGGATCTATATCTATATATCTACATAGAAATGTATATGTACTTGTATACATAGGTATCTATATATACATATATATATCTAGACATGTCAATATCTATTTAGATATATATCTAAATAGATATTATTATTTATATTATATATATAATATATATTATATATTAAATATATATATATATAAATATAGATAGGTAGAGATAAATAAATAGATGGGTAGATAAATAGATGGATGGATAGATAGATAGATAAGTAGATGGATAGATAGAGTAAACAACAGCAATAGCAACCCTCTCAAAGTTCAACCAACTGAAGGGGCATGATGACAGACAAGGCAATGTACTTTGGAGACCATGAAGCCATTACAGTAGTTGGGAAGCCTGTAAGAACCTCTGAAGTGCTACTAAATTTTACACTGATTGAATGAGAAAATGTTTAATTAACCACCTATTAATACTGTGATTGCATACTTCCAGAACCATGACTTTAAAGCAACTACACATTAGGAAGATCAAAATTGGTGGATTGCCTGAGCTTTGGAGTTTGGAGCTGTAATGAGCTAAGTCAATTGAGTGTCTTCATTAAATCTAGGAACTAGTATGATAATCCCTTGAGAGTAACAGGGAAACCAGGCTGACCAAGGAGAGATCAACTAAACTGTTAGAAACAGAACAAGTCAAAGATCCAGTGTTGATAAGTATTGAGATTGTCCCCATGGATGCTGCACTTCCACACTAGGTGAGAGAGGAAGATCAAGAAATAAAGATAGAAAGAAAGAAGGGAAAAAAGAATGGAAGGAGGAAAGAAGGAAAAAAGGAAGGAAGAGAGAGGAAGGGAGGGACTAAGGGAGGGAGGAAGCTCTGGTTTGATCATGGAACTCTTCTACTCAACAAATTCCAGTAGCTTCATATTGACTCCAGGAGCAAATATAAAATGCTCTGTTGGCATTCTAAACCCTCTATAACCTATCCCTCTTTTATCTTTCTGTTCTTGCAATTTCCTCCTATTATGTACTCTGATCCAATGACACTGGTCTCCTGACTGTTCCATGAACAAGACATTCCATCTCTAGGATCCTAACATTTTCTCTGGCTCTCCCCCATAGCTGGAATGCCCTTCCTTCTCTGCTCTGAGTACTGACCTCCTTAGTTTCTTTTAAGGCACAACTAGACTTTTATCTTCTACAGGAAACCTTCCCTAATGACTCTTTGTTTCAGTGCCTCCCTCTGTTAATAATTTCCAGTTTATCCTGTATATAACTTGCTTTGTATATATTTGTTTGCATCTGACATTTCTCCTGGAGTTGTTGGACAGCAAACACCATATTGACCATTCCTCAGACCTTTCTGAAACCACATTGGCTCTCAGGTAGGTGACCAACATCAAGGAGAAAGGATCAGCCTATTAAAGAGAACTCTGGTAAGAATCTTGCCAGCTGGGGCGGCTAGGTGGCGCAATGAGTAGAGCGCTGGCCCTGGAGTCAGAATACCTGAGTTCGGATCCGGCCTCAGACACTTAACCCACACAAACAAAAACCTAGCTGTGTGACCTTGGGCAAGTTACTTAACCCCAATTTCCCTCCAAAAAAAAAAGAATCTTTCCAGCAGTGACTAAGAGGGTGACCCCACTGTGATTGTCACAGCACAATCTATTTCCTTTACCTTTATAGAGAAGGACGATGGAGGCATCCCTGAATTCCTGGGGGATAACCTCCTCTTGCCATATAACCTGGAAAATTTCAGTCAGCTTTTGTGTGATCAATGGACCCCCTACCTTGTAAATCTCAGCTGGAACAGAATCAGCACCAGGTGCTTTGCCACATGAAAGGAGCCTAATGACATTCAAAACCTCTTCTTCAGTTGGAACTATTTTAGGGAGAACTCACATGGAGGTCAGAAGAAGTGATACAAGGACACTCTCAAGATCTTTCTAAAGAACTTTGGAATTGATTGTGTGACATGGGAGACACTGGCATAGGACCACCCAGTATGGTGTGCCCACATCAGAGAAGGTCTTTGCTCTATGAGCAAAACAGAACTGAAACAGCTCAAAAGAAATGCAACATGTGCGAATTTAGATAATCCACCCCAAATGTTTCACACGGACTATTTGTACCTGACCTGTGGTAGAACATTCTGGGCTCATATTGGTCTGATCAGTCACAGTTGGATGCACTGAAATTTGACTCTAGCATAGTAATGTTATTTTGGTCCTCTTCAAGAACAAAGGACAACAAACAACCATTTGTTTGTGTGTTGTATCCCCCATTAGACTGTATGTTCCTGGAGAGCAGGGACTGTCTTTTGTATCCCCAGCATCTAGCTCAGTGCTTGGTCCATAGTAGGAGTCTAATAAATTTTTATTGATTGATTGAAGGAAGGAAGGAAGAGAGAACAAAATAAAAGTTTTATTTATCTTTTCTGTTTTTGCCACAGTCGTTTCATGCTATCTTGCCATCCCCAGCTTTGAATTCCCTCTTACAATAAAGAAAAACAGCTAAGCAAAATCAGACAACACAGACACTGAATCTGGCAGTATATCTAAAATTCTACACCAGGATCGGCTAGGTGGCGCAGTGAGTAGAGCGTTGGCCCTGGAGTCAGAAGCATCTGAGTTCAGATCAGGCCTCAGACACTTAATGCACACACAAACAAAAACCTAGCCGTGTGACCTTGGGCAAGTTACTTAACCCCAATTGCCCTCCCAAAACAAAAAAAAAAAAGCAAGACCCAAATAAAATTCTATACCTCTGATCCCCTATCTCTCCACTGAGAAGAGAAAAATATACTTCTTGATCTATTCCCTGGAACTAAGATTGATCATTACAGCTAATTGGAGTTTAGTCTTAGAGTTATTTTTATTTACATTATTTTAGTCATTCTGCATATTGCTATACCGGTTTTGCTTACATAATAAGTCTGCATCAATTCAAACACATTTCCCCATGCTTCTCATATTCCCTTTGAAGAACAAATGGGAATGGAGGTGCACTAGTAGACTAGGAGTTATATAGACATCTAGAGCAGAAGTGTCAAACACAAAATTCACAACTACATTGTGTGGGCAATACTCCAGCATACAGATCAATCAGATTAACATGTAATTAGACAATATTCAGTACATACTGTTAAGTCTGATATAGAATAATCATTTGTATTCTGCAAAGAAGAACAAAAAAAAATTCTTTCCATTTTACTCTGAATTCTTTTTGGTATTTTTATTTTTATTTTTTTGCTTTATATTGGTATACCACGGTGTTTAACTATTCACCAAAAGATGGGCAGTCAATTTATTTCCAAATCATTCATTCCTTCATTTATCTATTTATTTTTGCCACAGAAATGCAGATGGAGATGTCAAGTAGGTAACCGGAAATACTAGCCTGGAATTCAGTGTCAAGAGCTGAATATGTAGATGTGGGATAAATGAGCATAGAGAGGATAATTACACTGATAGCAGCTGCTTAAATGACTGAGGTAGAAAGTATAAGAGATAAGAGCCTTCAAGATAGTATTTGTGCCATGGGTATTGTCATACATATGACACCTTTCTGTTTCTGATCTTGGAGAGTATATGCCCAGTGACGAGATCATGAGGCCAAAAGGTATGAAGAATTTTTTGCAACATTCCCAAATGTTTTCAAGAATGATTGGACCAATTCCAGATCCACCGACAATGTATCTGTATGTTTGCCTCCAGTGGTCCTTTCAACATTGAGTAATTTTGTTGTTGTCACTATGGTGGGTATAAGGTAAAACTTCAAGGTTGATTTAATATGCACTCCTCTTATTATCAGGAGCATTATTTTTTTCAAGAATTTTCCTTTCTTCCTTTGAAAACTCTTTGATTAAATCCTTTGATCTCTTATCTACTGGGGAATAGCTCTAAATTCTTAAATATTTGTTTCGATTTCCTACATGTTCTGGATACAAAATAATCTGAAATGTTTGATGAGAAGATTTTTCCCTGTGGATAATTTTCTTTACTTATTCTGTTTTGTGCTTGTTTTTACAAAATGCTCTTTAGATTTTATGTAATGGGGTATGGATATAACACTTTTTATTGCACGTCACTTTATTGCACTTTGCAACTATTGTATTTTTTAAAAACAAATTAAAGGCAACTCTGTTGAGCAAGATTATTGAGACCATCTTTTTTCTAAGAGCATTGTGTCTCTGTGCCACCTTTTGGTAATTCTCACAATATTCCAAACTTTTTCATTATTATTCTACCTGTTATGGTGACCTGTGATCAGTGATCTTTGATGTTACTATTGTAATTGTTTTGGGACCATGCCCATATAAGATGGCAAACTTAATCAATAAATGTTGTGTATTTCTGACTGCTCCAGTGATTGGCTCTTCCCTATTGCTCTCCCTCTCCTTGGACCTTCCTATTCCCTGAGACACAACAATATTGAAATTAGATTGATTAATAATCCTGCAATGGCTTCTAGGTGTTTAAGGGAAATGAAGAGTCAATCTGTAGGCAAATTTCACTTTCATCTTATTTTAAGAAGTTGCCACAGTCACCCCAACTTTCAGCAAGCACCACCTTGGTCATTCAGTAGTCATCAATACCAAGACAAGGATCTCCACCAGCGAAAAGATTACAGCTTGCTGAAGGATCAGGTGATGGTTGGCATTTTTAAGCAATAAAGTATTTTTTAAATTATGGTATATACATTAAAAAATAGCACCCCAAATAGAGTCATAAAGAGTGGACATTAAAAAAATGACTGAATGACAAATTACACATATAGACTATGGTGTAGTACACACATGACTTTTATATGCACTGGGAAACCAAAAAATCCACGTGACTCACTTTATTGTGATATTAGCTTTATTGCAGTGGTCTGGAACCAAACCTGCAATATCTGAGGTATGCCTGTATGTGAATGGTGTAAAGTGTTGGTCTAAATCTATTTTTTTTTTACAAACTGATTTCTAGTTTTCTCAGTAATTCTTATAGAATAGTGTAGTAGTTTTTATTATAGGTTTTATCAAACACTAGAATGCTATCGGTATTTGATTACTGATAATCTCATAGCTGCTAAATCCAATGACTGTTATTCTGTTTCTGCTGGTTTTGAACCTGTTGACTACTTTCTTCTCCTGGACACTCTCTTATCTTTTAATCTTGCTTGACTCTACTCCTACCCACCTTCTATGTGCCTTTGGTAGATCATCATCCATCTTAGCCAACACCCACGGAAATAACCCTTCCAGAAATGTGCCTGGAAACTCTTTTTGAAAGTGCTATGACTCCTGGGACCTCCTCTGTAGTTACAACTACTGAGTATGGTAGTTTCTACCATAGTCATTGGCATTGTCAAATGGTTTGTCATCTGAAGTAGATAAGTTTTCTATCAGTGGAACTGACATTAACAAGATTTATTACCATGGACTTTGCCCGTGAGCCCTACGGACCATGGGACTTTTCTATCTAACTTGCAGGTGAAACCTTTTATATGGGTGGCATTTCTAGAATGTGAGCTTCTTGAAAATTCTCTAGCTTTCTGTTTTTGCAGCTCCAGTACTTAACACAGTACTTGGTCTTGCCAAATGCTCATTCATTCATTCATTCATTCACTTATTAATTTATCTCCCATCTATTTAGTATGAACATCCTACAAAGCTCCTTTCTGAGCCCTCTTCTTTCCTCTTTTTACAATCTTTCCCTTGGTAATCTTAACAACTGCCAAAGGTTTAATTATCATCTATTCTAAATCTGCATATTCAGGTCTTATCCTGAGCCTCAATTCTAGTCTAGCATAGCAAATTGCCTACTTGACATCTCCATCTGATTTCTGATCAGCAATTCAAATTCACCAGATCTGAACTAGAACTCCTCTTCCTCTTACCTGTCTGTTTCTGTCAAGACTGCCACCATCCTCCCAGTCATCTAGATTTGGAATTTCAGCATTGTCTTTAATTCTTTTCTGCTCCCCTATCCCTTATATTCAACCAGTTGACAAATACTACTGATTCTACTTCTACATCTCTTGAATTGTACCCTTCCCATCATTTGCACATGGTGAGGGAAGGAAAGACGAGGAGAAAATGAAAGCTCACCAACTTGACAATTTTGCCAAGGTCTGGCCCTCCTTGCCAGTAGTAATGGCAGGAGCGGGAATTTATACAATACTTTAAAATGGAGGCTTTGAGAAGTTGTGACACAGCCAGTATGTGTCAGAGGTGGGACAAAAGTCCACTTCTCCCAGACTCCACAGCCACTTCTTCCTCCACCATGTCTAGCTTCCTCTAATTATTGTTATTATTCTCTCTTCTCAACTTTTTTGGATAGTGTCAGATTGAAAAAGTCATGGGACTAGCCTATCTACCTATTGTTTTTCTATTATAATCAATGAATAAAAAACTGCTGCTGCTTTTTGCAGTTAAATAACAATATTAAGTTGTAAATTCATCCTCAGTAGACCCACTGAATCCACCATGCCAAGAAGAGATGTTATAATTCTTCACAGGATATAGGTCATCATGCTATACCAGACTTGAACGTGGTACAGAATGGCCCCAGAAGAATCTATTTGTATAGTCTCGGTGTCTCTGGAACTCAGTTATTTCCATCAGTCATCAAAGAAGGACTTCTTCACTTTCTTCCTATTCCAGCCAGCTCCATCCCATGCTCAGCCCCGTGTTCAGTCATGCTGAGGGGGCCTCAGGAGAAGACACTGGCTTCCTCCGAAAGAGGAAGGGTTCTTCCTTAAGGGAGAAACTGGGTGGAAGGTACGTTAGGCATATTAAGTCTTGTAAAGAAAAACTCCCTAACATTTATAGTTATCCCATAGTGGAACAGGCTACATTGGGAGCTAGTGAATTCCTCCTTACCCAAAGCCTTCAGACAGAGGCAGAATGATGACTTGTTGCCAGTTTTGTGGCAGGGATTCTTGGTCAGGTATAGATTGAACTTGGTAGCTTCTAAGGTCCTTTTCAACTTTGAAATAATGTGATTCTGTAAGTGTCTAAGTGTGTGAGAAGTCACCAGGGAAATCAAAACCTAAGAACAGACATTTAAGTGTCCCCATCCTCACCCCCCCTCACCCCCCCCCCCGCAATCTCATGTCATATGACAGCCCAGTACCTGAAAGGTTGTATATAAATTGAATTTTTGTACCAAGTTCTTGGTAACCTGCATTATCCTGAGCCAGGGGCTTGAGAGTTTATAGGAGGAGACAGAGACAGAAAATATCTCACTAAAACCAGATATTCTTTCCTGATCATGTTGCCTGTACTCTGTACCTTCCTCCTCCCTTTCTATTTCCCTTTTATATGTTATCTACCCCTATGAGAATGTAAGCTCCTTGAAGGTAGACACTGTCTTTCTGGCTTATGTTTATATTACTAGCATTTAGCACAGTGCCCAGCACATAGTAAGATCTTAATAAATGCTTCATCCATCCATCCATCCATCCATCCACCCATCCATCCACCCATCCATCCACCCCTCCATCCACCCAGCCATCCATCTTCATCATCACCATCCTTATCATCACCATTCTCCTCCTCCTCATCGCCGCCACCACCACCACCCCACCATCACCATCATCACGATTACCATCATTATCATTATCTGTTTCTACTTCTCTATGGCTACCCACCCAGCAGGTCAAGTTTAGATTATAACTCTTAATAATCCATCAGGCAGCAGACGGAAGATCTGGTAGTTGTGGTTACCTGGATAGATGAATGAGGAGAGCATGAGCTTCCTAATTTCAGGGCCCTAGATTGAGACAGTATGGCATAGAGTTGGAGCTGGTGTCAAGAAGCCCAGAGATGTAATGCCATCTCAGGTGCTTGCTAGCTGGGTGACCCTGGGCAAGAGCATCAACCTCTCTGTGCCCTAGCTTCCTTATCTCTAAAATAGGAATAAAAATACACTTACCTTGTTGTGAAGGTTAAGAAATAATGGATAAAAACCTTATACAAATGTAATATTAGTACTAGTACTACTGCTACCACCACCACCTCTAAATAATATGAATTCAAGGACTACATTCAAGTCTCAGCTCTGAAACTTACTACCAGGTGATCTTAGACATATGATTTTCCTTCTCTTACCATCTTCCCTGTTCCTCTGCCCTTCAGACTCCCAGGCATTGCCATCTGACTATATGCCCTGTGGTCTCCTGGGCTTTCTGCTTGGTCCTCCCATTTCACTCTAAGCACTAGTAGGGCTTTCCATGTACCCTCATCTGAACCATCCTACTATAATGTGAGCTCTTTAAGAATGAGGTTGTCTCACTTTTCTATTTGTATCCCTAGTCCTCAGCACAGAGTAAGTGCTTAATAAATACTTTTCGTCCATTGAGTCTCAAATTCCTCATTTTTAAATTGAGGTTAATAAAATTTATAACATCTGTCTTTCAGAGGACTGTGGTAAAGAAAATACCTTCTGAACCTTCCTTAGATCACTAGAGAAATTTGAACTGCTCAATCTTCTCTTTTCTCTTCCTACTCTTTCACTTAGTGACTTGTTAAACTCCTATGGGTTTAATTACCATTGCTAAAGTGATGACCTGCAAATCTATATCCAACCCTAGTCTCTCTTCTGAATGCCAATACTACATCATCAATTGCTCACTGGACATTTCTAACTGGGTGTCCCACAGGCACCTCAAACTCAACATGTCTAAAATAGAAGCCCTTATCTTTCCATCCCAAACCAACCCCTTTTCAAATTTCCCTTTTAATATTGAGGAATCATTCTTCCAGTCACCTAGGTTAGAAACCTTGGTGTCACCCTTGAATCCTCTCTCATTCATCTCAGATATCCAATCAGCTGCCAGATCTTGCTTTTTCTACCTCCATGCCTCTCATGTGTGTCCTCCTTAGCACTCACCTGACCATAGCATGGCTTATGCTTTCATCCCCCATCACCTGATCTACCCTCCCACCAAATAGCCTTGTATTTGATCTCTAGCCTCTCTGCATTCCAGACCATTTTTCATACAGCTGACACAGTGATTTTCTAGAGCACAGGTTTAATTTGCTTAATAAACTGCAGCAGTTTCCTATTACCTCTAGAATAAAATGCAACCAATATAGAATAATATAGAATAGAATAAACTATATGCCAATAAAATTTTGCATATGAATTTCCTCACTACCTGACCCTTTGCTGCCCTTCCAGTTGTCTTGCATATTATGCCTTACTCCACCATCTGTAATTGATCCATATGGCTTCTTTGAGGTTTCCCACCCAAGAGACTTCATTTCTCTTCTCTGTTCTTTTGCTCTGGTTGTGTCCAATGCCTGAAATGCACTTCCTCCTCACTTGTGCTTTTGGAACTGCTGGTTTCCTTCAAGATTCAGCTTAAGTATCCCCTCCTAGATAAAACATTTCCTGATATCTCTAGCTCTTGGTGTCCTTCCTAAAACTACCATGGACTCATCAATTATTTTTGTATGTGTGTATACACACATATGTATATATGTATGCATATATACATGTTACACACATATACTACATCTATACACTATATATATATATATATTTAAATGTTTTCCTTTTATTTAAGAGAAATTATTTGGAGACTAGCAAAATATCCAGTAAGTGTGAGAAAATATTTTGTATTTCCCTTGTATATATCATTCATATACCTATGTTGTCTCACTGGTTAAATTTTAAGCTCCTTGAGGGCAGACACTTTTACCTTTGTATCTCCACTGCTTAGCATCATGTCTAGCACATAGCAAAATTTTAATAAATTCTTGTTGATTATCACCACTCCTAAGTTCTTGATTATCTCAGTGTTTGGTGGAGCTCTCTTTCTCCAAGCCCAAGAGCCTATTTCTCCTCTCAAAATAATTTCTGATTAGTTCCTAGCATGGCAGTCATTTGGAACATGTTTGAATAGGAAAGGGAAGTGAGAAACATGTTATCTGTCCCCTCCCCCCAGCTCCTCCACCTCCACTGACCTGGGGGAGAAGAGAGGCAGCATAGTGGTCATCCAGACTCTCTGGAATTATAAAGTCTTAAAATGGCTGGGGTTATTACTGCCCGAATGGCCTTCTTTGAATCTATTTCTCCCCCAGCCAAAGCAGAGCTCTCCCTAGGGCCCTGCAGTTATTTATATATGCTTTTCCACACCTTCTGTCTATTATAATTCCAAGCTGTTCAGGGAGGTCTGTTCCTCCAAAATGACACCAGCTATAGCCAAGTCATGTGGGAGGCAAAGGAAAATGCCTCCCCCACCCCCCATCTATAAAAGATGCTGACGGAATTAGAGAAGGAATCACAAAACATAGCAGACTCTGTTTTCCACAGGCTCCTTTCCTTCAATAGTAGAGTCTCAGGGATTTTTTCTCGATTGGGTTTTGTGGAAAGAGAAAAATCAGCAGTGAAGAACGGAGACTTGAACCCAGGTGTCCTGACTTTTTCATTCTTTATTTTTCTAGGATATTGTCAGAGTCAGAAAGAATTTTTAATAAATTCATTCATCCAGTCACCCATCAATTGATAAACATTTATTAATTACATACTATGTGCCAGATAGGTGCTAAAGAGACAAATAAAAACATGAAATGTTCCCTGCCTTCTTGGAGCTTAATTTCTATAGGGAGAGGTAAGTGATACATACAAAATAAATACAAGGCAATTTGAGGAAGAAGACACTAGTAGCTCAGGGATTCAGGAATGGCTTTAGGTCAAAGATGACACGAACTGGGCTTTGAAGGAAACTAGAGATTTTTTTTTTGAAATTTCCCTTTATTTTATTTTATTTTTCCATTTCTTTTTTTTCAAATGCTTTATTAACTTCTGGTTTACATCGATCACTTCCAACAGATTTTGAGTTACAAATTTTCTCCCTGTTTTTCCCCTACCCACTGCCCCAAAATAGTAGTCTCATAGGATATCCCCTCCTCCAATCTGCTCTCTCCCATATCTTTTGCCATCCCCCTTTGACTTTTCCAGTAGGGCATGGTGGATCTCTATGCCTCAATGCCCGTATAATTTATTTCCAAATTACATGTAAGATAGTATTAATAATAGAATATATACATACATACATATATGTATACATACATATACACACATACGCACATATATATGTGTGTGTATATATATGTATATATATATGTGTGTGTATATATATATATATATATATATATATATATATATATATATATATATATAAACATTTGATTTTAAAACTTTGAATTCCAGATTCATTCCCTTCCTCCCTTGTCACCCACCCTTACTGGGAAGATAAGCAATTCAGTATAGGTTGTACATGTTTAGCTAATGCAAAACATTACCATAGTACATATATTGTAAAAGACTGACTATATTTCCCTCCATCCTATCCCACCTCCCACTTGTTCTGTTCTCTATTTTGATCCTGTCCCTTTTGAAAAGCGAATGCTTCCAACTTCCCTCCCCTCCATCCTGCCCTCCCTTCCATCATCACCCCTCTCATCCCCTTCCCCCCTACTATCCTGTAGGGTGACATACCCTATTTAGTGTGTATGTCATTCCCTCCCTGAGCCAAATTCAATGAGAATAAGGTTGACCCATTCCCTTTTTCCTTCCTGTTCTTACCCTTCATTGTAACCATTTTCCCTTGTCTCTTCTACATGAGATAGTTTATCTCATTCTGTCTCTCCCCATCTCCTCTCATTATATTACTCTCTCACCTCTTAATTTCACCTTTTAAGTATCATCCCTTCCTCTTAAATTGGTCCTGTACCCTCTATCTATCTATCTATCTATCTATCTATCTATCTATCTCTCTATATAGATATATTTCTATTTCTATTCTCTTCAACTATTTTCATACTGAGAAAAGTTTCATCAGTTATAATTATCGTTTTTCCATGTAGGAAGGCAAATAGTTCAATTTTGATAAGTTCCTTATGATTTCTTTTCCCTGTTTACCTTCTCATGCTTCTCTTGCTTCTTGTATCTGAATGTCAAATTTTCGATTCAACTCTGTTTTTTTCATCAAGAATACCTGAAAGTCCTCTATTCCACTGAATGACCATATTTTCCCCTGAAACATGACATTCAGTTTTGCTGGGTAAGCGATTCTTGGTTTTAATCCCAGCTTCCTTGATCTCCAGAATATTATATTCCAGGCCCTTCAATCCCTCAGTGTAGAAGCTGCCAGATCCCGTGTTATACTAATTGTATTTCCACAATATTGAAATTGTTTCTTCTTGGCTGCTTGTAATATTCTCTCCTTTATCTGGGAATTTCAGAACCTGGCGATAATATTCCTAGGAGTTTTCTTTTTGGGATCTTTTTCAGGAGGTGATTGGTGGATTCTTTCAACTTCCATTTTGCCCTCTGGTTCTAAAACATCAGGGAAGTTTTCCTTGAGAATTTCTTGGATCATGTTTTCTACATTATTTCTTTGATCATGGCTTTTAGGTAGTCCAATAATTTTTAAATTATCTCTCCTGGATCTATTTTCCAGGTCAGTGGTTTTTCCAATGAGATATTTCACATTGCCTTCTATTCTTTCATTTGTTTGGATCTGTTTAACAGCATCTTGATTTCTCATGAAGTCACTAGCTTCCATTTGCTACAATCTAATTCTGAAGGAATGATTCTCCTCAGTGAGCTTTTGAGATTCTTTTTCCATCTGGCAAATTTGGCTTGTTAAGGCATTCTTCCCCTTATTGCCTTTTTGAGCCTGTTTTGCCATTTGAGTTTGTCTATTTTTTAAGGTATTATTTTCCTCAGTCAGCCTGTTTACTCTCCTTTCATAATTTTCTTGCATCATTCTTATTTCTCTTCCCAATTTTTCTTCCACTTCTCTTATTTGCTTCTTAAGGTCCTCTATGGCCTGTAACCAGCTCGTATTTTTCATTGAAGCTTTTGGTGCAGGAGTTCTGACTTCACTGTTTTCCTACTGTTCCATGATTTGATCCTTTTTGTCCTCCTGCACCCCAACACAAGGTGCTACCAACAGAGGATCTTAGATCTGCTTTTCAAAAGGAAAGCAACTCAAAATCGGTTAACAAGCTCACTTTAATCAAACATATATTACCTAGTTCAAGGGGAAAAGGTCAGCACCCCAAACTCCAGAGTATACAGACAGATCAAACAGACAGGCTTCCAAACTGTCCAACCATTATCAATACCAAAATCACAGTTACCAGAGAGGGAAGCATCAACATCTGGGTTTTCAAAGCTGGGGGGCTCTCAACGGCTGCCCAGAGTCTCATATGGTCAAATCACACAACACTTCTCAAAGTGAGCCCCAAAGCAAAGCCTCCTATCAGGGTTTATATAGCCTTCTCCTGGGTCAGAGAATGTAACCACCCTCTTGTCCCACTACCCAATCACACAGCATCAAGGTGTGGTCATTCCTGAAAACCAAGCCTCCTACCACAGGCTCCATTCAGACCACATTCAGCCTATTAGGAGGCAGAGTATATTTTCAAATCAAAGAAGGTTTTCAGAGTCTCTTAAGCCAATCAAAGGGCCTAGGGGAAGGGAAGATCTTTAAATCTGCATTTCCAATACACCCCCAAATAGGAGTCTAATATTGGATTCTTCTGTTTACTTTGTTTCCTTTGCCTGGTCATGTTGCCACTCAATTACTTCACTTTGGGGCTTTTTGCCACAGTAGGACTCTGCCACCAGACTGGGGAACTTCTTTCCAAAAGCTGAGGTTTTCTTAGCTGCTGGAGGTATTAGTTGGCTGCCCTCTCTGGAGCCTCCACAAGTTGTGGCACACTGGTCACATACCACAGGACCTCCACCCTAGAGCACAATCCAGATCCAGATAGGTTACAGCAAGAGAATTACTCCTCACACTAGTTGCTTGGTCCCCTTACAATCTGCAGGCCAGGAACTGAAGCTTCCACATGGCCATGGCTGCACCACAGCTCTCAGCTGCTTCTTCCTTCAGGGCATAAAGGCTGATGCACTCCTAACTACTGGATCTGAAAGTCCACACTGCATTGACCCCTTACTTTGTCCTTAGCATCTATGTGTTGATAATTCTGGAAACTGCCACAGCTGCTGGTGCTCTGGAGTCCCTCTAGCCAGTGGCTGGTCAGGCCTGCCCTGGGGCTAAAACCTCTGGCTTGTTCGGCTAGGGTTGGCTCCCAGAATGCTGCCCTGGCTGATTTCTGCCAGTGTGCCGGGCTGTCCTCAGTGGGAGGTTAGCTTCTCTGTGTCATTTTGTGGGTTCTGTAGCTCCAAAGTTTGTTCAGAGTCACCTTTTATATGGATTGGTGAAGTTGAAAGCCAGAGCCCCTCGGAAGTCCTATTTCTACACTGCCATCTTGAAACTAGAGATTTTCAAAAGCAGAAGTGACGTGAGTATATTCCAGGTACATAGTTGGGGGATGGAGTATTGTGTATGAACATCCAGAAGGCTAATTAGACTGGGTTATATAGAGCATGAAGGGCATTGATGCATAATAATGCTGGAAAGTTAGATTGGGGCTAGGTCAAAAAGTGCTTTAAATGCCAAACAGTAGAGTAAGTATTTGACCTGGAGGCAACAGGTAGCCACTGAAATTCACTGAGCCATGGAGTGGTCAATCAAGTTGAGTACCTTTGTTTTATTGATGAGGATACTGAAGCTTTGAGATGAGAAGTTACTTACTGAAGTTATTAAGATCCTGTGTAAGGTTTTATGACTAGCAGTTCACCACAAACTACGTGACTAATTGCAGTCCTGGAGCTCTTGCAAGAAAAGCACTTTGGAAACTGCAAGTTGTCACATCTCCCAATGTTTGGTGTTGGGCTGTTAGCCATACATTTTCTGAGTGGAAGCAATCTTCACAGGCAAACACTGGGTTTCTTTACAAAGGTTGTCTTTGTGTCTAGGGGCCCTGGTTGGGAATGAGAGTAACTTTTCAAGGTAAACACGACCTTTTGACCCCTAAGCATCTGACTGTGTGGGCATCTCCTGGGATCCTTTATATACTTGAGTACTGCTCAAAAACCTAACCTTTCTGAATGTGAAGGTTACATGTTTTATTGGGTAGCTGAGAATTAGCCCATGATGGCATGGAGAGCAGAATTAGGAATAATTTTTCTTAGAAGTTGCAGGTTGAGACTCAAGAGGAGGAAAGTCTTTCAAATTCTCTTCTGTCCCTTCACCCTCTCCATTGATTTAATCAAGTTCCATAGGCTCATCGTTTTCTCTGTACAGATGACCTCTCAGATCTGTATAACCATAATGATAAGAATAATAACTAGCCTTTATATGTTATCTCATTCGAGTCTCACCATAACCCTGAGGCAAGTTATTATAACCTCTGTCACAAAACTAATTGGTGTGGGATTCTCTAATTATTGGACTTGCCCTGCAAGAGGGGGTGAAGTATAGAGATAAGAGTTTCCATTTGCAGAATCCCCTTTTTGGTTAAGCTTCAAGTTTTCTTCAAGGGTCAAGTTGGATTCCTGTGTTGAAAGAGAAGATGGAAGAGATCAGTACTTGAGGTTGCTGGAAGAAAAGACAATGAGAAGACAAGAGAGGAGATGAAAGTCTTCGACATGCCCATATTTCCAGCTTGCTACAGTAGATACACCAGGGAGCTTCCCTTTGAGTGAAATTCAGTTCTCAGTTCTCTCTCTCTCTCCTTCTCTCTCTCTCTCTCTCTCTCTCTCTCTCTCTCTCTCTCTCTCTCTCTCTCTCCCTCTCTCTCCCTCTCCCTCTCTCTGTTTCTCTGTCTCTGTCTGTCTCTGTCTGTCTGTCTGTCTCTCCCTCTCTGTCTCTGTCTTTCTCCTCTCCCTGAATAATCTTGTTCCCACTTATATTCTCCTCTGTATGTATATGATTCAGACAAATGGGTTTCTTTGTGTGTTCGTTATGGATCTGGTATTTGGTGAGAAAGTCAGGCCTTTAAATCCTTCCCTTCTCCCCCAAAAGACAAATGATCCAAAGTTAGATGGAACCTAATCATATCCGCTAGACCAAGGGTGGGGAACCTGTGGCCTTGAGGCCACATGTAGCCCTCTAGGTCCTCAAGTGTGGCCCTCTGAATGCAAATGTCTGTTTGAGGGCACAGTTTCTCCACCCCTACCCTAGACAAACAGTGTTTGATGGAGCACATAGATATACATACTTATAGCCTGGTGCCCCCTCTCTCTGAGAACAGCAGAGTTATGGCCTCTAGCCTCAACCTCCTGCATCCTCTCCTGGGAGGAATGAAAGTCTCCCTTGGAGAAATGTGGGGGGAGAAGAGTCTAGAGATGTCTGTTCTGTCTCCCTTCAAGCCACATACATGGACAGTACCCTTGCCATAGGTTGAGCCTCACACACATGTGGGCTGTCTATTACTCTCTTATTTTTTACATTATTATCCTTGTTTTTTTATTTTATTTTTTATTTATTAACCATTTATTTTTTTTTAAATAAATGCTTTATTAACTTCTGTTTTACATCATTCATTTCCACCAGATTTTGAGTTACAATCATTTCCCCCCCTGTTATTCCCCTACCCAACCTCCCAGAATAGCAGTCCCACAAGATATCGCTTCCTCCAATCTGCTCTCTCCCATACCTTCTCCCATACCCTCTTCGACTTTTCCATTAGAGGAAGGTGAATCTTTGTGTCCCAATGCCTGCACATCTTGTCTCCCAATTATAAGCAAAAGAGTATTAATAATAGTATTTATATATATTTGAAACATTTAATGGTAATAACTCGAATTCCAGATCCATTCCCTTCCTCCCTTGTCACCCATTCCCTCTGGGGAGATAAGTAATTCAGTATATGTTGTACATGTCTAGCTATGCAAAACATTATCATAGTAGATATATTGTACAAGGCTGCTTATAATTCCCTCCCACTCATCCCACCCCCACTTGGTCCATTCCCTACATGATCCTGTCCCTCTTCTATAGTGGGTACTTCCAACCTCCCCTCCCCCCAAGGATGCCCTCCCATCCATCATCCCTCCTGTCATCCCCCTTCTCCCTATTCTGCTGTAGGTTGAGATATCCCATTTAGTATGTATGTCATTCTCTCCCTGAACCTAATTCAATGAGAATGTGGTTTTGCCTTTTTGCCTTCCTATTCTTCCCCTCCCTTGCAGCCACTTCCCCTTGCTTCTTCTACATGAGATAGTTTACCCTACCCTGTCTCTCCCCATCTCCTCTTGCCACTTTCCTCTCTCACCTCATAATTTCATCCCTTGAGTATTCTCCCTTCCCACCAAATTCAACCTATACCCTCTATCCATATATAACTATAACCATATACACACACATTCACATATGTATTCATATGACCACACATCCTTCTTCCATTATTTTCATAGTGAGAAAGATATCATCACTCACAGTTATTGCTTTTCCATATAGGAATGTAAATAGTTCAACTTTGTTAATTTCCTTTTGATTTCTTTTCCCTGATTACCTTCTCAGGCATCTCTTCCTTCTTGTGTCTGGATGTCAAATTTTCTATTCAATTCTGGTTTTTTCCTCAAGAATGCTTGAAAGTCCTCTATTCCACTGAATGACCATATTTTCCCCTGAAACAAAATATTCAGTTTTGCTGGGTAGGTGACCCGTGGGTTCATTCCCAATTCTTTTGCCCTCTGGAATATCATATTCCATGCCCTTTGATCCCTCAGTGTAGAAGCTGCCAGGTCCTGTGCTATTCTGATTGTGTTTCCACAATATTGAAATTGTTTCTTCCTGGCTGCTTGGAGTATTTTCTCCTAGATCTGGGGATTCTGGAACCTGGCTATAATATTCCTGGGAGTTTTCTTTTTGGGATCTTTTTCAGGAGGTGATCAATGGATTCTTTCAACCTCTATTTTGCCCTCTGGATCTAGAACATCAGGGCAATTTTCTTTGAGAATTTCTTGGAGGGTGATTTCTAGGTTCTTTCTTTGATCATGGCTTTCAGGTAGTTCCAATAATTTTTAAATTGTCTCTCCTAGATCTATTTTCCAGGTCAGTGGTTTTTCCCATGAGATATTTCACATTGCCTTCTAATCTTTCATTTGTTTGGATCTGCTTAACAACATCTTGATTTCTCATAAAGTCATTAGCTTCCATTTGCTCCATTCTAACTCTGAAGGAATGAATCTCCTCAGTGAACTTTTGAGATTCTTTTTCCATCTGGCAAATTCGACTTTTTAAGGCATTCTTCTCCTCATTGCCCTTTTGGGCCTCCTTTGCCATTTGAGTTATTCGATTTTTTAAGGTGTTGTTTTCCTCTTTCAGGCTGTTGACCCTCATTTCATACTTTTCCTGCATCCTTCTCATTTCTCTTTCCAATTTTTCCTCCACTTCTCTTATTTGATTTTTAAAGTCCTTCTTAAGGTCCTCTATGGCCTGCAACCCACTCATGTTTTCCCCTGGGGCTTTTGGAGCAGGACTTCTGACCTCACAATCCTTTTCCCACTCTATGCCCCCAAAATAGGAGTCTAGGGTTGCATTTTTCTGTTTCCTTTGCCTTGGCATATTGCCACTTAATTGCTTGACTTTTGGGCTTGTTGCCACACTATGGCTTTAAGGCCAGATAGAGGAATTTTCATCCTGAACGTGTGGGGGGCAACTTCCGTTTCTGGCAAGCAGTAAACCCACCCATGACTTCCACCCTAGAATACAATCCAGATCCAGAGAGGTTAAAGCAAGAGTGATTACCCCCCAAGACTGATCGCTGTATCTTCCTACAATTTGCAGGCTGGGAGCTGGAGCTGCCTCTGAAAACTACAAAATGGAGTTTCTCCTCAGTGGCTTCTAACCCCCAGGGGAGGGAGCCGACACATTCCCCAAATACTGGTCCCAAAGTCCATAGGACACTAACCTCTTACTTTGTCCTAGGCATGTCTATGTTGATAATTCTGGAGTCGCCACAGCTGCTGGTGTTCTGGGGTCTCTCCAGCTGGCTGCTGGCCCTGCCCCCCTGGGGCTAAAACCTCGGCTCACGTGGACCTGGGCTCTGCTCTGCTCAGCTCCCCATGCTCTGTACACTGCCAACTCCCAGAGTGCTGCACTGGTCCTTCCTGCAGGGCTGCTGGGCTGTCCTCAGTGGGAGGTTAGCTTCTCTGTGTCGTTCTGTGGGTGCTGGGGCTCCAGAAGTTGTTCAGAGTCCCTTATTACATAGTTTGGGGGGAATCTGGGGGCAGAGTGGCTTGGATGAGCTGTTTCTACTCCGCCATCTTGTTATCCTTGTTTTACCAACACCAAAAAGGGATCATGAAGTGACAGACAGTGAAATGACTGAACACCACCACCAACAACACAAATGAGGGAAAAGAGGCTATGAAGCATTAAATGACTTGACCTAGATCACACAGCTAGTAGGTGTCTGAGACTGGATTTGAACTTAGATCTTACTTTCTAATTCCACGTCCAGAGCTCCTCCATTGTGCAACTTAGCTGCCTACATTTTTATGCTGAGTTCCAATCTTACATCACCAATTATTTATCAGAAACTTTCAATTGGATGTCCCAATGGCATCCCAAACTCCCTGTATCCAAAATGGAGTTCATTATTTTGTCCCTATATCTGCCTTTCCCCCCCCATTGCTGTGGAGGTCACCACTATCCTTCCAGTTGTCCAGGTTTGCAACCTTAGAATCACGCTTGACGTTTCCCTTGACCTCACATCCATATCCAAACAGTTGCCAAGATTTGTTTACTCTTATCTCTACAACATCTCTTACACCTGTCCCCTCCCAGTCATAAGACCACTATTGAGGTTCGTATCACCTCTCACTGGGCTGGTTTAACAGTTCCCTAATTGGCTGCCTTGTCTCTATTCTCTCCAATCTCCAATTTATGTTCTAGGCAGCTGTGAGATCAGCATCACTAAGTCCCAGATCTGACCATGCCCCGTCTCTTCCCTTCTTTCCATCCCAAGAAACTTCAGTGACTCCCTAAGCTGTAGGATAAAATATAAGCTCCTCAGTTTGGCATGTAAAGCCTTTCACAATCTGGCTCCAAATATCTTTCCAGACTGATTTCACATTAATTCCTCTAACACACTCGACATTCCAGCCAAACTGGCTGACTCGTTATTCTGCATATGCGTATGCATGTATATATGTGTGTATATGTGTATATATACATATGTATACATATATGTGTATATATGTATACACACATATATTCCATCTCCTGTCTCCATGCTTTTTCAGAAACTATCCCCAAAGCTTGACATGCATTTCTACCTAAAATAATCTCTGGTTACCTTCAGAGTTCAGGAGCTCTCCTCCTTCCTATACAAAGTCTTTCTTACCACTCCCCCAAGGTGTTAGTGCCTCACTCTACTGAAATGGCTTTGTATGTATTTTACATACAAATGTGTATATGTTGTTTCCACATAGTGGAATGCAAGCTTGTTAAGGGCAGGGTCTTTTTGTTTGTTTTTTGTCTTTATTTTCCCAGCAATTAGTATGGTAAATAGTAGGTGCTTAATAAAGGCTTATTGAATGAGTAGATAAATGAATAGGGCTTATTCAAAAGTGGAATGAGCTGCTTCTAAAGACAGTGATTTTCCTGTTGCTGGAAGTATTTAAGAAAAATCTGAGGAAGCCTGTGTAGGGAATACTTTCCTGTTCAGATACAGATTATATTGAATGTCTAATGAGGCATGTTCAAATTCTGAGTTTGTGTTTTTATGACTTTGTGTGCCAGGGGACCTGTGGAGGACTTGGGGAGTAGTATTTAGAAATCAGAGGAGTCAGTAAGAATCTCACAGAAGCTGGGCATCAGGATGTCCTGACCATCTTGAGATACTATAGGTTATCAGTGCTATACTTTTGAGAAGCCATCACACCTAGATGATGCAGATCCTTGGAACCTGTGCTCAGTCATGGTTACCATTTTCGGTTGCTGGGAATGCACACAGAAAGGAAAATAATCGATACCTTTCTTTGGGATTAACATATGAAAATACAGGAAAATCATAGCATATTAGGATGGGGAGAAACCTTGAGATATGGGCTATGAAATGTTGGAACTGGAAGAAACCTTAAAAGATAGAATCTAGAGTAATCAGCCCTGGAAGAATCCCTAGTATGTAGTACATCAGATCTGGAAGGGGCTTTGAAACAAAGCCTATAGAAGGGATCTAGAACATATAACACAAACTTTCAGAGATGACCATATCTCTTCCCCTTAAAAAATCTCCAGTGGTTTCCTATTGACTATATCACAGGTTGGGTCCCTCAATAGAGAGCTACCCCATATTCAAAGTACTCTATGAGCTTGGCCTCCTAAAACAATACCTCATGAGTCCCAAGTTGATGTGTTTAACCTTTCATAGTCATCTAGTGAATACAATGAGCTCCAAGCCAAAGCATTTATTGAAATAGTATAGTTAAAATAGGACAACAAAACATCTTCCATAAACCTGGGCTATACTCTCCCAGAAATACATATATCTAGGGAGCTTCTACTACCTATAGAATTCACAAGTAGAAAAGGAGCATTTATAAGTAACCCATACGATCAAGAAAATTTACATGTCTGCTAGTACAGAGCCCCCCGTGTCTTCTTATGTTATCTTGACTCTACTCCTTGTGGGACATAGGGTTTTTGTTGGGCTCAGTCTGTGGCTCCTCTCCTTGGCAATAATCTGCTGCTTCCAGTTTCTTGCTCTCTTCGGGAGAACTTGAATCCTTACCATGGGACTAGTAGTAAAATTTCCGTATGCCAGTCTACCCACACACCAGAAGACTGGATTTAAGGAAGACCCATCCTTGGATTCCTCTCTCAGACTCTGCAAGTTTCTTCTCTGAAGGTGACACAGTAAGATTTAAACCTAGGACTTCAGATTCCAAGTCAATTTGTACTACATCCCATTGCCTCTCCTCTGTGTTACCACATCTTCTATCCTCTCATCTCTACCAAAATATGGAGATGTCACCTGAGGTTTTCTGAATTTTTCTTCAGTGGACTTCAAGAACTTTCCAATGAAATGATCTGAGAAATAAAAGTCTGGAAAGATCTTTGGTGTCACCTTGGGAGTTGTTCCTCATACATCCTTTTTGGGGAGGGGAAAATTAGGCTAAAAAGAATGTCAAATTTGGAGTCAGAAGATTTGGGTTCAATTCCAGCTTTTCTAGCTACTACCATTGTGATCTTGGGTAAATCACTTCGTTTCTGTGGATCTTAGTTTCCCCCATCTGCAACTGGGAAGGCTGGACTTAGTGACAAGAAAACATGAAAGATCATTTCCAGCTCTAAATTAATGATGCAATGATATCATCATCTAATGTTTTGTTTGTGAGGTTGAGATAGAATGTCCTTCTTCTCCTCTTCATTTAATCCAATTGACATTGAATTAAGTTCCTACTGTTTCCTTCTCATCTTATCTGTCTTCCTACTCTATAAGTCTGTGATAGGTCTGGGAGGAGAACAAAGTCTAGATTAGATGATCACATGAAATCATACAATACTAAAGAAAACTCACTGAAAACAATTACAAGGTGTATAACAAGAAATATGAGTCACATTTCCAAATCTCGACACCCTTCTCTTTCTCTTAAAAAATGACGACTAAACCCCAATTATATTCAATATGATATCATTATAACTTAAATATTTCTTTATAAAGAATGTATTTGATATATTTTTCCTTATTCTAAGGTACATGTCCTTTTCTTACTCTAAAATTCACCTTCCACATCTAAAATAAATTCAACCTCAAAATTTTAACTTCTTCCCCACATTTACTCCTTATATTCTTGTTTCTATTTAAAAATTATATTGCATCTTCTTGCTTTTTTCTTTATAACATTTCATAATGATCTCTTCCCAATGTACCCCAATATGTCTTCCTTTTATCAGAGTATAGTTAGACAAAATAAAGCAACACATTGGCTATATCTTATGTCATGTATCTCATTTCATGATCTTCATGCTGGGGGACGGAGGTATGTTTTATTGATAGTCCTATAAAGTCAATTGGTCACTGTCCTGATTGACATTCTGTAGTTTTCCATATTATTTCCCTTCATATTGTTGTGATCACTAGGTAGATTATCTTCTTGGTTTTGCTTGCTTCATTTTATATCACTTCATACAAGTATTTCCAAGTTTCCCTGTTTTCTTCACATTTGTCATTTTTTATAGCATGGTAATATCCTCTGCCCAGTCATTCCCCAATTAATAGAGAACACCATGCTTTGACAGATTTTTTTTGCTATTATAAAAAAGTTTTGCTATAAATTTTGGTACATGTGGCCCACTTTCATCTATCTTTGATCTCTTTGGGGCTCATTCACAGAAGCAGGATGGGTCAAAGACTATGTACAGTATCATGATCTTCTTATATAATTCTAAATTATTTTGCAAAATAGTTGGACCAGCTCAAAGCTCCACCATGACTATGTCTATTTTCTCACAGCTGCTCTTAACATTCACAATCATTTCCTGAACTACAGTCTCCCAAACTTCCAATATAGCTTGTGAATCTTCTCAATCCATTTCATGTGTCAGTTTATTAACCTGGCACTGTAAGCTAGTAAAAAAGGAAAACCATGTTTGTAATTCTACTCTCTTTCCATCCTCAGATAGGGCTATGCTAAGTACTACAGCAATATAGGTGAGGATAAGAATGGAGTAGGGTTGGGAGTGGGGTTAGGAACTTGCCAGTGATTGAACTCAGAAGCTTCAGGGTCTAAAAAGTCTTGCATTTCAATACTGGATTTATGAAGCATTGAAGTCTTACAAATGCAGCTTCTCAAGACAGGGACCAAAGCTGGGAGGATATCTGCAGCCATTGCTTTCTAGCACAGAAAAGGCAAAGCTTCTGTTATTAGAAGCAGGAGTTAGATACAGCTGTGGGGTAGCTTTCTGATCCTATGTCCATTTTCTCCTTTCTCTCCTCTGAAAGTCTGCTCAAATCTTTCAAAAATTATATTGAAGCATTTTTCTCCTTTCTTTATATCACTAACACTGTGTAATGATATCCTCCTTCCCCCTCCTCCCACCCCCCAAACCTTTCTTCCATCAAAGAAGTATAGTTAGGTAAAACCATCCCATTTCCCTTGCAAGGGTTTACCTCTGAGCTTCCTGGCAGGCACATTGAAAATGGTTCTATCCTATCAGGATCTTTGCTAGAATAGCATCATTTTCTGCTTCCACATAGGCTTGAGGGAAGGGGGGAGGTATAGTTCCCAAGGAAAAATTCCCCACCCCCACAACCAGATGGAGAAAATCTTGCTAAATGCCACACAGTGAGTATCCAGAACCACAGAAAAGGGGCAAGAAACCTGATTTTCTGATCGGATTACAGTTTGTGGTCCAAAAGACAACAGTGACCCTGTAATGTCAGTGGTGGGATTTCTATCCAGATAAACTATTAATAAAAAGTACATGATATCAAGGAAAGATAATGAATTTGGGAGTATCAGACAAAGTACCCAGGCAGAGCACTGCTGATTGACTCTACATCCTCTCTGGCTGATGAAAAACCAGGCAGTCTCCCAGGGGAGCTGTCCCAGGTCCCCTCTGCATACAGCTGAGGTTGGTGCCCAGAGCTGGGTTGGTCCTTAATAAATGCTCATAACCATAAGTCACCTGGAGTGGGACCATGTGTGTATCTGCCGCATCAGTCAATAATAACCCAGTGAAAAGGTTTAATTTTCTCTCAGTCCTTCCCCACGTTCTTCTCATCTCATAAATTACAGGTGTTTATGACTCTTGCTTCGGCACTTTGGCAATAGCTGATAATAGCAGAGTAAGTGGCAGATAGGATGAATTCTTCCACTGATTTCAAATAAACCTTACGAGGAGTAGCAGTAAATAATGTTAAGCAGCGTGCTCAGAATAAATTGCTACATATACTGCTTCAATGAATCCCAAAGTGTTTTCATCTCAGACCCAATGGTGCAGGCAAACAGTTGGGTTAGGGAATAGTGTGAGTCCTTTAGAACTTTAAGGCATTTTTTCCTCCAGAAGGAATCAGTTAAATGTCCACCTGGACCAAATAAGGGTCACCATGTAAATCGCATCAGTTTCAGACCCAATGTTCCTACCTCTCAGGTTAGCCTCCTCCTTCTCTGCCTCAGTTAGTTCAACCTCCTGTTGTACTATCTGAAGCTTGAAGCACTTTAGAAATCATTTAATTCAAACTCTTCATTTAACAGAAGAAACACTCAGAAAGGGTAGGGAGATTGGGCCAGGTCCCGTAAGTAGTAAATAAGAGATTTGCACCAAAATCAGGTGGAAACAAAGACACTAAAAAGAGACAGGTTTGAAGGGACAGGATGTAATCCTTAGCTATGTCAAGAGATGAAAGGGTAGAAGAAGATGATACAAGAAAAGATAGGAAACTCCGCCTACCTCAACACTTAGAGCTAAATGAAAGACACGGGTTTTTACCATTGAGGGGGAGAGCCAGGATTTCTGAGAAGAAAGCAGCTTCTTGCACTTCTGGGGATGATATGAATCTCAAAGTATAGTAAAAAGGAAAGGCACGGACATAAGTCAAAGGGAGAAGACACAAGTAGGGGTATCCCCTCTGCTGAGGAAGACCAAGCTAGCTATTTCTTGACCCGACATTGGCAATGGAAAGGCCAGCTACTTTCCTGGGGGTGAGTTATTACTATTGCTGTTGTTCTTAGTTACTATTGTTATTAGGATGGAACGGAACTGTGATTTCATTAGTAAAAGAAACTCTCACTACTGGTGCATATTGGCTTCTTATTTAAGACTTATGTTTTCAGAGAATTGTCTATAGCACTGACAATTTAAGTGACTTGCCCAGAGTCAAACGTCCAGCCTGTGTCAGAGGCAGGAGACAAACTCAGTTCTTCCAGTTGGCACAGACAGCTCTCCATCCATTACTTTCTCTTTCTTCTCATTATGGTTTGTAACCAAGGTGTGTTTGGATATGCCCAGTTGTGCTAATGGAGGCATGGGAAGGGGAAGTTTGGGAGGGGGGGGGTTGGAGCATTTCAGCTTGCCTATAATAGAAGCTTCTTCATCTCCTTCCACATGGGTGGGGATAGCATCCTTTTATTGACTGTGTCTGTCTTTAAAACTGAAAAGACAGACACATTTACTCTTTCCCACTATCTCTCTTTTTCTTGACTCTTTTCAGCTGCATCCAACTGTGAAAAGCACAGTTCACTTACAGTGAGGATGCCATGAGCTATGATGAGAAGGGAAGGAGTTGCCTTCCTCTGCTCTCCCCCTTTTACTCCCAGCTCTAAGAAATGGCACTGGGGGGGGGGTGGTGCTCATTTCCATTCTGTCCTCAGTTTCAGGTGTTGGAGGTCATTCCCATCAGACTAGGACTTCAATCATAGGGGTCTTAGATCCAGGATTGTAGGCAATCTGGTATAGCCAGTTAGCCCATCATGGAAGCCCGGGGTGCTGGGAACTCAAGCTCCAGGGCGGGGGGTTGGGGACTGGATTCTAGGGTAACTGAGCTAAGCTATGAACCTAATCTCTTTCCCCTCCCTAGAGACTGAGGTTGTACAAAAGAGGATCATGACTCCCACATATAGGGGAAATAAATTTGTGATTATACCTTTTGAAGTCAATATTTCTATGAAGAAGCTAATCTGGCTAATGGAACTGGGGTGCTGGGGAACACTCCCCTACGATCAAGGGAACAATATAGATAGGGGGCTGGAGTCATATGCAGAGAGCCTAAACCCCTAATCCTCTTTCGGGTGCTGAAGAACTCTGGGAGAGGAGTGAAATCTAATCTGCCTGGTCTTCAGGTGATGGGGACCAGAGTGGCTTGTGTTACATATTAATTATTATTATACTCTCTTCTCAACTCTTTTGATGGGGTTCAGATTGAAAAGATTATGGGACAAGCCTCTACCCTGTTGTTATTCTGTTACATTCAGTGATTGACAAACCGATGCACAGGTGGAGAATCAAGTCCATCCTTTGCAGACCCACTGAAATTAATCCAGGTACAACTACAGTAGTGGATAAAATGATGGAGCTAGAGTCCTAGACTTGGACTTAGGATGTCCTGAATTCAAATCTAGTTGACTAATCCTGGTCAAGTCCATTTTATCTTCTGTAAAATGGGGACGATAGTAGCACCTTCCTCACAGTATTGTAAAAATCAAAGGAAATTGTATAACTAAAGGAAGGCTATATACTTTCATTAAGGATCAATATTTACCATGCAAAATACAAACAAAAAGAAAAGACTGTCTCTGCCCTCAAGGGGTTCACATTCTAATGGGTGAAGATAATACACAAAAGGGAGATTGAAAGGGTGAGGCATAGTGAAAAGGAAGGGTGGTTTGCTTCAGTCCTTCCTCACAATGGACTGGAAGAAACTTTCGAAATGGAGAAGCAGGCCAGAATGGCAGAGGGATACTCTGGGGTGAAGAGGCCCCAGAGAAGGGCAAGTTTTAGGGTAAACCTATATCTGGGATGGGGAGGCAACATCTGGAAAGTGAGAAGCATTGACAGGAAAGGAATAAAAGTTAGGCAATCTGGCCCACTTCCTATAATGGAAACCCAGGAAGAAACTCACTTGTGGGAGGAGGCCTGGCAGAGAAATGTAGAGGAAGAGAGATAGATGGATAGATAGATAAATATTCACAGATAGATACATGCTAGATATTGTTGCCATATTATTGTTATTTTATGCATTTCATCCTGTCTCCATAGGATTTTTATTTCCTTGGCCAGATCTCTATATTTGGGAAGTATTTTTGTGCTGTGTAGCTTAGAGAGTAGGAGTCTTGGAAATGTTGACATCAATAAAAAATGTTTTTTAGTTTTTATGAATAGGTGTTATGTCTAGGCGATCATAGCTAACAGTTCAGTTTGTAATAATGGTCTAGTTCCAATACAGCTTGTTGGCTTACTTCTCTAAATGATACTTAGGCAACTAAGCATTGAAGTAGATAGAGTAATGGGTTTGAAGTCAAGAATACCCAAGTTTGAATCCCACCTTAGACACTTATAAGCCATGTGCAGGTCATTTAACCTCTTAGCCTTGTTTTTCTGATTTGCAAAATCAAGCTAAGTATAGCACCTACCTCACAGACTTGGTGTGAGGATCAAGTAAGATCACTTAAGCTATTATTAAGATATTATTATTATCTGTATTTGTAGTCTGAAGATACCATGTCCATTCATACATGAAAGGTATTGAGCTTGTAAGGTATCATTCTTGCTGCAGGGTATGTATTTAAGAAGTGCTAAATTTTTATAGCCTAAAGTAATGTTATATTGCCTCTATACTTTCTTTATATAATTGATATTGATCACTAAGTCTTGGCCCTTTAAGAATAAACCTTCACTGGTGACACTGACTTGGTCTTGAATGACCATTGTGAATTTACTGCCAGCACATCTACATGACTCAACCATCATTCAAGGTTTCTTTGCGAGCCTGTTGTTGGCTGAGGATGTTGCCCACAGAAGACCTTTTAATTCTGCTCTTTGATTTGAGTAGTTTCATTGGTTCCATCGGAAGATAAGCCACTTTCAGTTATATTTGAGAAATCTAATGGCTTGTACCATTTATCAGACTTTTCTATTGCTTGGTAAAGTGATGTCTCTGTCACAAATGTATTTATGTAATTTTTAGACGTGTTTTTCATGTACTCTAAAAGAGTAAATCAATTTTCATTTATTTTATGCATAGAAGTGTTAACCTTTGGGCAAGTCATTTGATGTCTATGGGTCTCAGTTTCCTCATTTTTAAAATGAGAGGGTTGTAGACACCCCTAAGGTTCCTTCCTGTTCCTGACCTGTTACCCTATGAATCTATAAACTTAAATCAGTGACTATTATTATTGATTCAAGGCATGCTCTATAGCATAGTACTTACTGTGGGCACTGTCCCATAATATATTATTTAAATAATAATTTATGTCCCATAAAATATTATTTCATATCTCATCTTGTGAAAACCTGGGGAAATAGGTGCTATTTTATCCCCATTTTATAGATGAGGAAACTAAGACAAACAAAAGCTATAACTGGCAGGGTCACGGTGAGTGCCTGAGGCAAGATTTGAACTCAGGTCTTTCTTGTTCCAGTATCGCAACTCTATCCACCTAGCTGCCTCTACTAGACCATATCTCTATTTGCACCTGTAGGTCAGGGTCCCTTAGGGTTATATGACCTATATTTTGTTTATATTGCATAGAATTTTGTTAGTCAACAAACACACAATTTATTGCTTGTTATGTGTCAGATACTGTGCTATAAATAGAACTTCAAAGTTAAGAGTAGGGAATAGAGTAGGGAGACTAAATCAAGCATTCATGTTACTATTTATGATCTCAGGGCTGGGGCAGTCCACTCCACCTGTGCTTATGGAGAGAGTTTGGGGCTGGGGAGAGGTGACAGCCTGGCATTTTGTTGAGTGAGTTCTGGCCTGGCTCATGGGCTTCTCAGATTCATAGATTTAGATCTTCAAAGGCCCTGAGAGGTGTTCTAGCCCAGGTCCCTCATTTTATAGAAGAGGAACTTGTGTTTTGAAGAAGGGATGAAGTGAGTTACTGAACATCCCAAGTTCAGTAGCTGAAACAGGGCCTGAACCCAGGTCTTTTGACTCTACTATGTTCCTTCTGTTGCACTATGGTGGGAAGCTGGGGGTCCTTTTCCTATCTGGGCCTTAAACATCAAGAAGAAGGAATGCGTTCTCCTTACACCAAGAGGATTGAGGCCTGATGAACTTAAGAGTGCTTACTGGAGCCCATGTGTACAAGGGCTGCAAAATAATCTTCATATGAAAATGCTCCATTTGTTGAATACTATTGGCTGTCATTCCATGGCAGAAAGATACCTTGAAGAAGCTACTAGAAGCAGGGCTGATTGACAAGAGAAGAGAAAGGCAATGCATCCACATGTGACTAGGAGAGGAGCTCAGGGAAGTAAGTGTGAGTGGAGGCAGCATTGGAGAGGTATTGGCTGCTGGGCCAATGACTGAGGTGATCTGAGCTGAGGTGGGATCTGTGGGAGTCACATGACTAACCTGGCTGAGTGATGCAGACAAACAGAGAATGATAAATGCATAAAGGAGAAGCTGTATGCAAGGAGCGTTATGACTGAGAGGGGACACCAATGTTGAGTTCATCCAAGAAGCTCCAACTCTATTCATGTTGCAATATTTCATGGACTTCTCTATTGATGTTGTGGGGTTTTATTCCTTATTTTTTTTTGGTCTAAGTGTTGAGTCCTTTTCTGTTTTGTGTACCTATTTTCATGTTTCACCTGTTAGTAAGTGTTTGAGGTGGGATTTGAACTTAAACTCTATTTTACCATGATGCCTCCAAGCTCTGTCATGAACTACTTTTGTGACCTTGAGCAAGTCATGTAACCTCTACAGGTCTCAGTTTTCTCATCTTTAAAATGAGGGCATTGCACTAGAGTGTGGGACCCCCATATGGGGTGGTGACCCACAGTTTAAGAAGTGCTGAAGGGTCATGAGTAGAAAAAGTTTAAGAAGCCCTGTGCTAGATGACCTTTGAGGTCCTTTCTGTGCTATAAATCTATAATTCTACGAACGTAAGCCATTGGTGTTCTGTGGTTACTATACATAACTCCATTTGTACTGGTAGATCAGGTCCCCAGAGGGTGGTAAGTACTTATCCCCTCAGAGTCTACGGCTATCCCTGAAGGGTCTAGGGTGTCTTTTCAATGCTATATAGTTCATGAGCCCCCATAGGTATGCTTTTCCCCATTGATTATCAGTGATAACAAAGTCAGACTTAATTAGTTTTATGAAACAAAGATTTACTATACTAGCATAGTTGGTACAAAACATCCCATCCCAACCCAAAGCTTGCAGCATAATATCCCACAAGTACCTTCAGAGTCTAGAGGAAAGTGGACTCAAGCTTAGAGTGGTGTAAGACTAGCTCAGCTCCTGGATGCTGGAAGTCCTTCTTCCTCTTTCATGAAGTTTCCCTGGAGCATGGTGTATTTGTTTTTGGTCCTAATTATATCTAGTCTGTCCTTGGCTCCCAAAATAGCCATCTCTGCCACTGGTGTTCTAGGGGCATCATTAAGATGCAGAGGAAAATATCCGAATCTTCCAGTTGGTTCTCCCACATTTATGAGGTCCTCCTCTGGCCAAGGAGGGTTGGGAAGGAGGACTGGGCTGATGCTGGGCAAGAACCCTTATCTTTCCTCATACCTCTTCTACCTCCTCCCTCCCCCAAGTGATTCCTTCTCAAGGACTTAGCCAGAAGGCTTCCACTAGCATCATCATTAACCTGAATCTCCACGAACCAAACTAGCTGGATGTTTTATAAATGACCCAAGGATCTTGACTAAATTTCCTCAGCCCATCAGAACATACCTCTTTGTCACTCTACTTCATTCGGTGACTTTCAAAGATATCTAAATTGACCAAAGACCTTTTGCACCTAATCTAAAGCCTAGGAATGATTGATTGGTTCAATAGAAGTGTCTAAGCCCAGTTTATACTCAATTCACTCGTCAGAGTGACTAATCCAATTAAGATGTGTTCTCATTTTAGGACCAGGACTAAGTGGGGTGAAAGTGATTGAATAATCGGCTCCCTTGACCCTCCTCCCCCCAACCCTAGCCCCAAGAAGCCCTTAGCACTGTCTATAGGCATCTGAATCTTCAGCAGTGGACCAGAGGTTATTTGTAGAATGGAAATGATAATCTTCACACTACCTGCTTGATAGGGTTCTTGGGAGGAAAATGCTGTGTAAACTGTGGAAGCATTAGAGAAAGAGAAGCTGGCATTCTTCTGTGACGTCCTCCCCAAGGGGATAGATGGCTTATGAGTATGCATGGGAGAGCTATGAGGGAGGGGAGGGAGGGGAAGGTAGATGGGGAAGCATCGATAGATGGTGCTTGCCAGGGGTAAGGGAAGTCCCCAAAGAAGTGACCTTTTAATTGCTACCAAGAAATGACACCAGAGCTGCCTACTCAAAGCAAAATAGTTGGCTGCCCTGGCTTTTAGATATTGCCTTATAGTCCAGTAAGGTTTTTATTTGGAACAAGGTCCTTGGGCCTTTGACAAAGGTAGCACCAGGGCAAGGCATTGGAAAATCCATGAAGTCTGGGAAAGTTTATTCTGAGGAGCCTCTGGCCTTTCAGCTACCTAGGAAGGAAGAGATTTAGTAGGGGGTGGGGGTAAGAGCAGCAAAGGCATTGACCTCCACCCAGGAGTGTGCTGAAGACACACACACCAGTACAAGAGTCTATCATTAGATTTTCAGTGTGAACACCTGGAAATTGGCAAATTGTATAAATCAGGGCTTGATTTATTTTGTTTATTGTCTAGATGTAAGAAAGTGATTGGGAAAATGTTCATAGTGCCGAATAAATTTAAATTCATGTTGTAGGCATATCCCCCTTCCCCATCCTGAGAGTCAGTTGTTAAATCTTTACCAGCAGTCCTGAGAATCCTGCAACTGCCATGTCTCTCCTTTAGGACAGAGCAATCTTTAGGTTTCCTAGCATGGCCTTTGTCAGAGACTTGTGGTGGGAAAGGGATTTTCTTAATTCTCATAAGCCTTCATAGATTTCTGAGCCAGAAGGGGCCTTAAAATCCATCTAGTCCTAATTTTACAGATGGGGAAACTGGGGTCCAGAGAGGGAAAATGACTTGTAAAAGGTAAATAAAGGTAATAAGTTGTAGAGCTGCCCATGTTTTTTGAATCCAAATCACTAATTTCCCTCACTTGAAATCTTGCAGTTCACAATTTTACAGAAGGAAGTTTTATTTAAAGGATTTAAACCTGACTCTTTAGTCAATAATTACTTGTCCCTCAAGATCTCAGATCCCTTTCACTTCCAAATAAGAGGGCTTTTCTGTTTACTCCCTCCAAAGCCTGTCTTGATCCATTGGCTTCCTCTGCTCATTGCTCCTTGAAAGGAAGGGGAAACGGTAGGGTTGTTTTTTTCCCCCAGGGGTGGGGGCATTCCGCTGTGGCTCTGGACCTTCCCAGCTCTGCAGGACAGCTTGCCCACCTTTAGTTTTCTCAGGCAAGAGGAGGCTGAATCTCTGACACTCACCAAATGGATTTGCCTGGATGAGGCAACATACACCATGCACTGCTGGGCCCAGGACCCACCCAAAGTTCAGACAAAGGACTAGGGAGGAAAGAAAATTATTGAAACTCCTGGTTAATCAGGAACAGTGCCTGCATTTTTGTTTTTATCAGAGGAAAGGCAAACACCTTGGACTCAGTTTCCTTCTCTGTCAAAGGAACAGATTACACTGGATGTTCTCTTCCAAACAATGAACCAATCAAGTATTATCAAGTGGCTATCATGTACCAGTTCTGACGTTCTCTTAGTTGGCATTCTCCTTAATCGAAAGACTAAGGAAGTTCAAATCCTGGCTCCATGAGCTGTGCATCTTTTGTCAAGTCTCTATCTCTCTCTGGTCCTTGGTTACCTTGTTTGTAGAATGGATGTGATACATATACTCTCTACTTTGTGGGAATAGTCTCAAGCAAATACAAAATTATGAGTTATTTTGTCTCCCTCCTAAGATCAAAACCCACATTTTTACTTTTCCTTGAGTCTAATTTTTTCTATCTTTTCCTTTTTCTCCACACCCTTCTTTACTAGCCCTATTACCCTCAATTACACATGCTTTTCTATCAACATCATTCATTTCCTTCAGTCTTTCAATTAAGGAGAATGCCAACTAGGTGAATGTCAGAACTGGAGCATGGAAAGCACTTAATAATACTTTATTGGCTTGTTGGTTGGAAGAGACCATTTGGCATAACCTATTCCTTTGACAGAGAAGGAAACTGAGTCCAAGGTGTTTGCCTTTCCTCCCATAAAAACAAAAACAAAAATGCAGGCACTGCTCCTGATTAACCAGGAGTTTCAGTAATTTTCCTCCCTTCCTAGTCCTTTGTCTGAGCTTTGGGTAGGTCTTGGGCCCAGCAGTGAGTGTAGTATGTTACCTCATGCAGATCATCCAAGCCATTTCCCAGAAGCCCCCTCTGCTTGTCCCTCAAAGCTAAAAAGCAGGAGCCAGCTCCACTTTCAATAAGCCACTGTAATAGAAACAGGAACATGCCATATGGAAACAGACAGCCATCGCTGGGAATGCTTGTCCCACACTGGGTGCGCTTTAGCCTGACGACTAATAAATCATGTATCGTTCGGTGACCGAGTAAGGTTAGCCATTATTGAAAGGATATTGGCTGCGGGGCGGAGGTGGGAGTGGGGGGTGGAAGCAGGGGGGCTTGCTAGGCTGGGGGATTGATTGAGGAAATGAAAGATCTTGGAGACATTTGATATTCCTCGTGTCTTGGAAAGTTATTAGTTTACAAACAGTCAAGTGTTCCTCACTCCCCTCAAGCCAGGGAGATAAAATGCTGGCAGAGAAATTTGCCCTTGGATTACAGACGGATACTTGAGCGAGGGCAGGCCTCCCCCAGAATCCCCAGACTGCCTTGACAGGCTAGTCGACAATCACTCCCCATGGCGGGCTCATGTTTTATGCAGCAAGGAAACAGACCTGTGGAGAGAGATCACCTCTGGCTCTGGTAATTAAAATATGGCCCGGTGCCCTCTAACTGGAGGTGTTCTGCATCGCCCACCCACCCTTCACCTCAATGCTGCCCCAAAGCTGGCTCTGCCTAGATGGACACCTCCAGGACCCAGGAGGGGCCAGGGACAAGACTCACCAACCTCCTACTGACATTGGGAGATGATGATAATAAGCCCTGAGAGTCTCTCACCTTTTACAATGTACAAACTATGAGAAAAAAAAAACCTGTGAAATAGGTTACATGACCATTGTGATTCCTATTTTATGAATTAGAAAAGTGGAGAGGTGATGTGATGGTATCCTAGACTGATGGAGAACCAGGACTCAGGAGATCTGGGTTAGGGTCTGTCCACTATCATTCACTGGATCACAGAGTCCATAGTGAGTAGGATCCTTATCTTAACCCTTTTTGTGGCATGGCCCTTTTTGGCCATGTGATAAAGCCTATAAGCCCCTTCATAGAAGAATGTTTAATGCATACAATAAAATGTATAGGATTACAAAGAAAGTCAATTCTATTGAAACACAATTGTCAAAATGTTAAAATAAATATATTTATTAACCCTTTGAAATTTATCCATGGATACGTAAGAGGTCTATGGACCCCAGGTTAAGAACCCCACATGTAGTCTCTAAATCCCTCCTTTTGTAGGTGAGGAAATGACTATCTGTATGACCTTGGACAAGTCATTTGATATATTGGGTCTCAGTTTCTTCACCTGTAAATAACAGGGGCAAGCCAGATAGATTTATAGACTCTAAGAGTTGGAAAGAGCCTTAGAAATAATATACTTCAATTCCTTTCATTCATTTTACAATTTGGGGAAAAGAGATTGAGAGAAAGTCAATGACTTGCCCAAGGTAACATAGCTAGTTGGTGTCAAAACTTGAATTGAGCCCTGGTCCATTAATTCCTTTTCAAAATCCCTAAGGTCTTCTCTTGTTCTAGATTCTATGACTCTTCCTCCTAGTCAGAGAGCTTAGAAGAGACAGGAAGACTCAATCCCAGGTCTTCTAATTTTAAGTCCATTGCTCCTTCCATTGACCCTTCTACAAACACTTACTTCTCTCCCAACAATAATCCTTGGCACAGTCCTTGGTACATAGTGGATACTTAATAAATTGCTTATTGGTTTGATTTGTCTTTATTAATGAGACAGTTGGGTCAAAATTGTTCCAGTTTATACACATACACACATAGATACACACATTTCAATTAAGGAAGCAGATTGGTACACTGGAAAGAACATGGCTTCTAGAGTCAGGGAACCTGAATTCAGATATTGCTTTCGATGCTTTATTGCCTGAATGAAATTGAAAAAAATTACTTACCTTTCTTGGGCCTTAGTTTTCTCATCTGTAAAATGAGTGGGATTTTGTCAGGAGGGGAAACAGGAAGTTCAGCTAGAGGCTGGCCGCTCTGCTCTCCTCAGAAAGAGGGTGTACTGGGCTAGAATGAAATCTAATCGCCCCCTTAAATATAATTTGTCTAAACAAAATAATCTTAGGTTCAAGCTGTGCTCTTAATCACTGTCTCTCTCTCTCTTTTTTTTTTTTTAAACAAATGCTTTATTAACTTCTGTTTTACATCATTCATTTCCGCCAGATTTTGAGTTACAATCATTTTCTCCCCATTATTCCCCTACCCAACCTCCCAGAATAGCAGTTCCACAAGATATCACTTCCTCCAATCTGCTCTCTCCCATACCCCCATCGACTTTTCCATTAGAGTAAGGTGAATCTTTGTGTCCCAATGCCTGCACATCTTATCTCCCTATTACAAGCAAAAGAGTATTAATAATAGTATTTATACATATTTGAAACATTTAATGTTACGACCTCGAATTTCAGATCCATTTCCTTCCTCCCTTGTCACCCATTCCTTCTTGGGAGATAAGTAATTCAGTATATGTTGTACATGTCTAGCTATGAAAAACATTATCATAGTAGATATATTGTACAAGGCTGCTTATAATTCCCTCCCACTCATCCCACCCCCCACCTGTTCCATTCCCTACATGATCCTGTCCCTCTTCTATAGTGGGTACTTCCAACCTCCCCTCACCCCAAGGATGCCCTCCCATCCATCATCCCTCCTCTCATCCCCCTTCCCCCTATCCTGCTGCAGGTTGAGATATACCATTTAGTATGTATGTCATTCTCTCCCTGAACCAAATTCAATGTGAATGTGGTTTTGCCTTTTTAGCCTTCCTATTCTCCCCCTCTCTTGCAACCACTTCCCCTTGCTTCTTCTACATGGGATAGTTTACCCTACCCTGTCTCTCCCCATCTCCTCTTGCCACTTTCCTCTCTCACCTCATAATTTCATCCCTTGAGTATTCTCCCTTCCCAAAAAATTCAACCTATGCCCTCTATCCATATATAACTGTAAACATATACACACACATTCACATATGTATTCATATGACCACACCCCCTTCTTCCATTATTTTCATATTGAGAAAGATTTCATCAGTCATAGTTATTGTTTTTCCATATAGGAATGTAAATAGTTAAACTTTGATAAGTTCCTTTTGATTTCTTTTCCCTTATTACCTTCTCAGGCATCTCTTCCTTCTTGTGTCTGGGTGTCAAATTTTCTATTCAATTCTGGTTTTTTCCTCAAGAATGCTTGAAAGTCCTCTATTCCCCTGAATGACCATATTTTCCCCTGAAACAAAATACTCAGTTTTGCTGGGTAGGTGACCCTTGGGTTCATTCCCAGTTCTTTTGCCCTCTGGAACATCATATTCCATGCCCTTCGATCCCTCAGTGTAGAAGCTGCCAGGTCCTGGGCTATTCTGATTGTGTTTCCACAATATTGAAATTGTTTCTTCCTGGCTGCTTGTAGTATTTTCTCCTTGATCTGGGGATTCTGGAACCTGGCTATAATATTCCTGGGAGTTTTCTTTTTGGGATCTTTTTCAGGAGGTGATCGGTGGATTCTTTCAACCTCTATTTTGCCCTCTGGATCTAAAACATCAGGGCAGTTTTCCTTGAGAATTTCTTGAAGGGTGATTTCTAGGTTCTTTCTTTGATCATGGCTTTCAGGTAGTCCAATAATTTTTAAATTGTCTCTCCTGGATCTATTTTCCAGGTCAGTGGTTTTTCCCATGAGATATTTCACATTGCCTTCTAATCTTTCATTTGTTTGGATCTGCTTAACAGCATCTTGATTTCTCATAAAGTCATTAGCTTCTATTTGCTCCAGTCTAACTCTGAAGGAATGAATCTCCTCAGTGAACTTTTGAGATTCTTTTTCCATCTGGCAAATTCGACTTTTTAAGGCATTCTTCTCCTCATTGCCCTTTTGGGCCTCCTTTGCCATTTGAGTTAGTCTATTTTTTAAGGTGTTGTTTTCCTCAGTCAGGCTGTTGACCCTCATTTCATACTTTTCCTGCATCCTTCTCATTTCTCTTTCCAATTTTTCCTCCACTTCTCTTATTTGATTTTTAAAGTCCTTCTTAAGGTCCTCTATGGCCTGCAATCCGCTCATGTTTTCCCCTGGGGCTTTTGGAGCAGGACTTCTGACCTCACAGTCCTTTTCCCACTCTATGCCCCCAAAATAGGAGTCTAGGGTTGCATTTTTCTGTTTCCTTTCCTTGACATGTTGCCACTTAATTGCTTGTGTTTTGGACTTGTTGCCACACTATGGCTTTAAGGCCAGATAGAGGAATTTTCGTCCCGAATGTGTGGGGGGCAACTTCCGTTTCTGGCAAGCAGTAAACCCACCCATGACTTCCACCCTAGATCACAATCCAGATCCAGGGAGGTTAAAGCAAGAGCTATTACCCCCCAAGACTGATCGCTGGATCTCCCTACAATTTGCAGGCTGGGAGATGGAGCTGCCTTTGAAAACTACAAAATGGCGTGTCTCCTCAGTGGCTTCTAGCCCCCAGGGGAGGAAGCTGACGCATTCCTCAAATACAGGTCCCAAAGTCCATAGGACACTAACCTCTTACTTTGTCCTAGGCATATCTATGTTGATAATTCTGGAGTTGCCACAGCTGCTGGTGTTCTGGGGTCTCTCCAGCTGGCTGCTGGCCCTGCTGCCCTGGGGCTAAAACCTCGGCTCACACAGACCTGGGCTCCGCTCGGCTCCGCTTCCTGCGCTCTGCGCGTTGCGCGCTGCTGGCTCCCAGACCGCTGCACTGGTCCTTCCTGCAGGGCTGCTGGGCTGTCCTCAGTGGGAGGTTAGCTTCTCTGTGTCGTTCTGTGGGTGCTGGGGTTCCAGAAGTTGTTCAGAGTCCCCTTTTACATAGTTTGGGGGGAATCTGGGGGCAGAGTGGCTTGGACGAGCTGTTTCTACTCTGCCATCTTGGCTCCGCCTCCTAATCACTGTCTCTTAATGGGAAAGGTGTGTCCTAAGTCCATGTGTCCATGGCTTGACAGTCTTCCCACCAATACAAGTTCAACAATGAACACAGGAACACTGAATGGTGAATTAACCCATATATTCAAGTTGATATCAAAACAGAAATCATAGAAAGTATATATAGGAGAATACATGCCAGAAAAAACACAGAATAAATAAGACCTCCCATTGGGAGTGAGGTAACTCAGTTCAAGCAAAAGAGAGCATTCTGGATCTCACCCATGGGGACATTTCCCGAAGTATCTAGTGTAGTGAGGTAGAGATAGGAATGTAACTAAGATGCCAGCTCCTATACTTGCCAGCTTCTTCCCATAGTCTTTCTCTCCCTTCAGGAATCTGAAGAGAGTCTGAGATCACGCCATCTCTCTTGGAGCTGGAAGTCAGAAGACCAGGATCTCTCTTTTCTCTAGTTCTCATTAACTTTACTCTACATCCTGGAGCCTTGAATAATCCATCTTTAATCAATGAGGAGAGTATTGTGCAAATGGATTTTGAGTGACTTATTACACAAAAAAAGGCAAAAAGACAGGGTGGACTATAATAAGGGCCCAATGAGAAAGACTAACAAGAAATTACCTTTCTACATTCTTTTGGGGTTTACAAAGCACTTTTCTCTCAATCATTCAGGAAGGTAGTGCCAATGTTATTGTTCCCATTCAGTGAAAGACAGGCAATATGTTGAAATAGGTAGAGAGAACCTGGAGGACCTTAGTTCACATCCCGCCTCTGGCATATGCAAGGCTATGTGACTCTAAATAAGCCCCTTAATGGTTCTGTGTTCCAGGAAGCTCTGGGAGACTATTAATTGTGCAATAGGCATCAGCTTGCATTGGTTGAATAAATGTCCTCATCTGGAAGTTCTCTATAGCTATGAAATCATAGATCACATTCCTATCCAAGGCAGCTAGTTGTGTAGTGGATGGAATGCTGGGCTTGGAGTCAGAAGATCAAATCTAGCCCTGGAGACTTAAGCTGTGTGACCCTGGGCAAGTCATCTCACCTCTGCCTGCCTCTGTTATCTCCAAATGTGAATAATAACAGCACCTACTTCAGAAGGTCTTTGTGAGAATCAAATGAAGTAATATTTGTGAGATAGTACTGGATGCAGAATGGAATTTTGATAACTGCTTCTTCCCTTCCTTTGCCTTTTGGTTGGGATACCATGAGTCTCACAGGATGTCCAGACAGGGATGGAGTGTGACCTGAACCATAGTTCTTATTACATTATTTTCCCCCCAAAAGCCTACCCCCCTGAAATTTCTGTTTTTATAGAAGACTGTACCATTCTTCCAGTTCCATAGGTCCACAGCATCACTGTAATCCACCCCTGATCTCTCACTGTCTTCTACCCCTCCTATTGAAGCTTCTACCTTAACTGCCTCAAAAATAAGAGCAGTGAGGTGGCACAGTGGATAGAGTGGATAGAGCACTGGACTTGGAATCAGGGAGACCCATCTTGCTGAGTTCAAATCTGACTTCAGACTAGCTGTGTGACCCTGGGCAAGTCACTTAACCCTGTTTGCCTCAGTTTCCTCATCTGTAAAATGGTGGAGAAGGAAATGGCAAACTACTTCAGTATCTTTGCCAAGAAAATCTTGATGGGGTAACAAAGAGTCAGGCGTGCCTGAAGTGACTAAACAACAAGAAATGATTCTACCTCAATGGCATTTCTCAAATTTATCACTTCTGCATTCTAACACGACCTCCCTGGTATCAGTCGACACCATTTCTTCTTTGAATCATTGCAATGGTCTCCTGATTACTCTCCCCGCCTCAAGTCTCTCCCCTCTCCAATCCACTCTCCGTGCAGCTGCCAGAGTAATTTGCCTAAAGTACACTTCTGACCTTGCTACTCCTCTACTCAATAGATTCCAGCCGTTCCCTAATGGCTCCAGTTTAAAATAGTGTTCCATCTTTATTTTTTTCAAATGCCTATTTTTGCACAAGTTTTATGATATACATAATTATTAATACTGTAGGATACATATAAAATTTATAAGTAAGAATGTATATACATGCTTAGGGGTCTATGCTCAAAAATGTTTTACTGATGAGGTGAATTATCAAAAAAGTTTGGAGAACATTATTTTAACGCACTACTGAAATATTTTTGTGCATTATAGTTATCAGTGTTTGTGTTATTTCTCCATTAGATTGTAATTTCAATGATGACAAGGATAGTACTTTATCTAAATTTATTTCTCCTCTTAGCATACAACACAGTGCCCACTGCAGTAGATGCTTTAAAAAAAAAAAAGATTGTTGAATTACATTACAGTTTGGTCTTCCTCCTTCATGACTTGAATCTATTTCTTTAGAGAATCCCCTGATATAAAGGGTGGGAAAGCCAGTGAGACTCCAGCCCTGGATCCCACTTTTTCTTTTTAACCAGTGCAATAGATCACCTCTCATTCTTTGCCGAAAGGAATTTGCTTCCCTTTTTTCCAGTTCCCCTCCCACGAATGTCTCCCTGATTAAAAATATCCATGTCCTGTTTTACACAGGGGGCTATTCTGAGAAAACCTATTTTGAGTTCCAGACGCTCCAGACGTGCCTCATTCCCGGCTGACTGGGGGGTGTCATGCATTTGATTTTCTAATAATACTATTTCACGTTTCCAAGGTACTTTAGGGTTTGCAGAGTGGTTTTTTCTTTGTCACAATAATCCCATGAGGTTGGTGATGCAAAGATTATTATCCTCATTTTATAAGGAAAGAAACTGAGGTTTAGCCAGCTGAATTGACTTGGCCAGGGTTCCTCCAGAGCTAGTAAGTGTCTGAGCTGGGATCTGAGCCCAGTTCTTTTGATTCCAAGTTAAGTGAACTTTCTATGTAACATTATACTGTTTTTTTAGACCCAAGCAGAGACTCTGATAGAAGAGTTGACCAAAACTGCAGGATTTCCTCTGTTTTTAACCCAGCTGGATTAATTCATCTCTGGCTCAGATATTTTCCTCATCCTCCAAGTCAATAATAGTCAACAAATATTTATTACGTGCTTGCTATGTGCCAGACACTGAGCTCTGTGCTAAGGATACAAAGAGAGGCAAAAGATAGACCTTGCCCTCAAGGAGCTCACAGTCTAATGGGGTGGGCAGGTGGGGGAGATAACATTCAAGTTACTATGTACAGGGGGCCATCGCCAGTCATCCTCACCTATATCTTGACTCTGGATTCTGGTGACTCTGGAGGAAAAATGAGGCTGATAATTTTGCACAACCCTGCCTCACTTAAATCCAATTCACTTTCAAGTCAAGACATCACCCTCATGGTGTCATTGGTCCTCTTCTAGAACAAGCATGAATAGCAACAACCCAGAGCTAGACATATCAGGATGAACCACAACAAGAACAAACAACACTGTGCACAAGATATGAACAAGATAAATTAGAAATGACCAACAGAGGGAAGGCATTAGACTTAGGGAACTCAGGAAGGGTTTTCTGAAGGAGGCCTGGGAGGCAGAGATGAGAAGAGAGAACACCCCAGGAATGGGTTACAGGCCAAAAAACCCCACCCAATGAGGAGATGGAGTGTCTTGTTTAAGGAATTGCAAGGAGGTCAGTGTCACCAGATTCTAGAATACTTGGTAGGATGGAAGGCACAGTGTTGGCCCTGGAAGAAGGAGGACATGAGTTCAAGTCCATCCTCTGACATCTGAAATTTACTAACTATGTGACCCTGGGCAAGTCACTTAATCCTGATTGCCTAGCAAAAACATAAGATCCAAACAAAACATAGGCTTGCACACACACAATCTATTTTTGTTACTGTGGCTACTTCCTTATAAGAAACTGTGAGGAAAGGCTGAGGTGATAAATGTCAGCAGGGACTGTATGAGCAGAAAGACAGGATGGGATGGCCAAGTGGTAAGACTGAGTGGACAGCTGTGTGTGACCAAGGCACCCAGGCAGCCCAGCACAAGTGACAAGTCAGGTGATCTGAATTCAGATCTCGCCTCTGATACTTACCTCCTTACAACCAAAAATACTTTATCTAACTTCTCTGGGCCTTGGTTTCTAAAGTACAAAATTAGGGGATTGGAGTAAGTGACCTTTGAGGTTCCTTCCAGACTTGGATCTAGAATGCCATGGCCTCCCTCTGAACTTGAAGGAGGCCGTGGATGGGAGACACACTGGGCAGGTATGGGTGGGCTGCAATGTGTGCTGTGGGAAGGGACATCCATGTCTAGGAAGTCACAGAGAAAGAGTCTGCATCTTCCACCAAGGCCAAGCCCAATCCCTCCAAGTAAGCAATCCCCAAGGGCGGCATGAATTCACTGGAGGCAGGAATTCATTGCCCTGCCTCCACCTTGAAGGTAAGCTTTTCTTCCTTTGGCTAGACCCAATGGTAGATGCAGCTCTTGGCTTGTAAAGTCTTCCAGAGCCCAGGATGTTCTCCACACCACAATGAAAGGAAAGAAGGGAATAAGCATTTATTTGGCACCTACTATGTGCTAGGCATGGTATTAAATGTTTACAAATATTATTGCATGTGATCCTCATGACTACCCTATGAGTTATGTGCTATTTTAATTATCTTCACTTTACAATTGAGGAACTGAGGTAGACAGAGGTCATGACTTGTCCAGGGTCAAACAAATAGTTCTGAGGTCACTCAGGTCTTCCTGACTTCTGGCCTTGTACCCTACCCACTGCATCATCTGCTGCCTCTCTTTGGTATAAGACATTTCAGTAGGGATTTAGAAGAGGGTAACAGAAAAATACCTTCTAGATTTCAGCTGAAGAGAAGGTACAAATTTCCTATCAAAGGGGTGGCTAGGCGGTGTTGTGGGTAGAACATCAGTTTGGGAATCAAGAAGACCTGAATTCAAATCTGGCCTCAGAAAGTTACTAGCCATGTGACCCTGAGCAAGTCACTTAACCCCAAATGCCTCCAAAAACAAAAAAACCAACACATTTCCTAGCAATTAGATCTATTCCAAAATGGCATAAGCTGCTTCATAAAGTAGTGATTTCCCTGTCACTTTAGGTATTCACATGAAGCTGGATGGTCACTTGTTGGATATGTCATAGAGAGGATTCCTATTTAGGGAAGGGTTATCTTGGGAGTCTTACAGCTCCGAGACCCTATTTTTCTGAGATTCCATGGGCGTATCATTCTACTTTAGTTATATATGTATATATACATGTATATATGTATATGTACATATATGTGTATATGTACATATATGTGTATATATACACATACATATAATATACCCATATATAATATATACATTTAGAAACCTATGATATCATTTGAACCTTATAATACCCTTCCTTGTGAGATAAAGAAAGCAAGGGTTAGAAACACTATTTTATAAAAGAAGAAACTGAGGTCTAAAAACACACATCTAAGGTTACGTAGTAAGGTAGTTGCAAACCTGAGGCTACAACCAAATCTTCTGATATCCAGTCTAGGTATCCTTTGAAAAAAGATCTGTCTACCTTTCCCCCAAGATGGAGCCAAAGGTGAATAAGGAAGCCATTGTTCCCCCAAGACAGAAGCCAAGTCCAAGGCTTTGAAGGCCAACAAGGCAGTGCTGAAGGGTGTCCATAGCCACAAAAAGAAGAAGATCTGAACATCCCCCACCTTCCGGTGACCCAAGACACTAAGACATTGAAGTCAGCCCAAATACCCTAGGTAAAATGACCCTTGGAGAAACAAGCTTGATCACTATGCCATCATTAAGTTTCCTTTGACCACTGAGCAAAACGACACCCTCGTCTTCATTGTGGATGTCAAAGCCAACAAGCATCAGATCAAACAGGTTGTAAAACATTGATGTGGCCAGGGTCAACACACTGATCTGGCCTGATGGAGAGAAGAAGTCCTCTGTCCCACTTGCTCCAGACTACGATGCTTTAGATGTTACCAACAAAATTGGAATCCTCTAACTTACTGTGCCCAGCTGTGTCCTATTCCACCTACAGTAAAAAGTTTTCTAGAATTAAAAAAAACAAACCTGCCATGCTGCTTTCTAGTCCAGCCTTGTCCTACTGGGTGAAGTGTTGGACCAGGAGAAAAGAGGGCCTGGTTTTGAATCCTGTCTCTGGCGTTCATCAGCTCCATGACCCTAGGTGAGTCACAACCTCTCTCAGCCTCAATTTTCTTATCTATAAAATGAAACTATATGCACTCTAAGGTCCTTTTGATCAATAAGTCTATTGTCATGTATTAGAGAAAGTGAAACTTTCAGACCCTTCTTCATCCTTCCCCCACCACCCCTGGTCTATATCTGTGAGTCACCAATTCTGACGGCCTTGTTGTACAGCCATGAGGATGGGAACAAACCCATCTTACTGTTGGCCATTTCTCTAGGATGCTGCACCAGTTTTTGATGCTTATATTTGAGCCTGGAATCACTTTTGTGGAACTGAGGCCAAGAGATGCCAAGGGTAGAAGGTACTATGATTGCTAAAGAATCTAAACTAAAACATGGTTACTAAGGAATCATCCTCCTTAATTTTGGTGGATGAAACTCACCTCTCTCATCCTGTTGCATCAGAGCATCAGAGAATCTTAGAAAAGAATTACAGGGTCTTAGAGCTGGAGGGGAACTCAGAAGTCATGTAGATCAGTGCCCCTTCCTTCCTGTCTCCATTACAGTCTCTCTGATTGTCGATATTCTCTCTCTCTTTCTCCCCTATTTATTTATCCATTGTCTATACTGGCACAATTTCTAGCACTCTGATTATTAGAAAGTTCCTACTTACATTGGACTGGAATCTGTATCCCAGAACTTCTCATATCACAGCTCTGCCTTTTGGGGTCAAGCAGAACCACTCTAATCTCTCTTCCATGTACAGAGAACCTTTCAAAAACTTCCAATTCAACAAACATGAATTAGTGTTGAAGACAGAATCCCTGCCTTTGAGGGGCTCATTGTTTTGTTTTAAAAAATGGGACTAACAGTTGGAAAGAGTGCTGGATTTTGAGCTGGACAACTAGTTGTGTTACTTTGGGTGAGTTGATTATTCCCCTTTCTGAGAGTCAGTTTTCTATAAAAATGGAGGGGGTGGACTTGCTTTTTCAAAGACCCACTTCAGCTATGAATTGGATGGTATTAAGTTATTAGAGAATGAAAGAAGGCATTATCTAATTAATTGCTTAATTGTGTGGCATAAACCAATTCTTAAGGACTCTGTAAGACTTGAGGTACTACACTCTTGTGACTTCCTTTCCGGGGGTACAGATAGCTTCTAGCTCTGTTGAGAACAGGAGGGTACAACCAATAAATTTAGATCATGAAGGAATCTTATAGGGACTTAGTGCAACCTCATTTTACAGAGGAGGAAACTGAGTCCCAGAGAGATGAAGTACCTTGCCCAAGTTCACATGATGACCCCAAGCAAGTCACAACTTCTCTGAGCCTTAGTTTCCTCATTGGTAAAATGAGACCAGATGTCCTTTATTGTCTTTTCCAGCTCTAAATCTATGATCCTAATAGTTGTTGTTCAGTCATGTCCAACTCTTTATGACTCCATTCAGGATCTTGGCAAAAATACTGGAGTGGTTTGCCATTTCCTTCTCCAGCTTATTGCACAGATGAGAAAATTGAGGCAAAGAGGATTAAGTGACTTGTTCAGAGTCATACTTGTCAGAGACTAGATTTGAACTCAGGAAGATGAGGCTTCCTGACTCCAGGTCCAGTGCTCTATCTGCTGTGACACTCTGTGGCCCCTAAATCTATGATCAGAAAAGCCTATCCACAGAGTTAAATTTGAACATGCATTCTTTGACTCTAAAGCTATTGTTTTTGTCACTGCACTAGGCTGTCTTTTCTGATCTCTCTGGTCATTGTGGGAGTCTTCCAAGGTCAGACTCTCTCTCAGTCTGAAGGGATTTCAGACTGACATCTTCCATTTGATCTATGACCTCAACTTCCAAAGATAAAGAAGGAAAAGGAACAAAGCCTTTGAAAATTGTCTTAAGCCACCTTTGTGGGCATTTGTGGCTGAGGGTCCTTTTCACTAGATCCCAGTTAGTCAGCCTTGAAAGAAGCTACTGGGAATGAGGGCTTTGCTTGTCACTAGGTGACCCAGCACCCACCAAGTTTGCCCACCAATATGATTTTCTTATCCTACTGTGAATCAGGAGCAACTCTTCCCCCAGCTATAAAGGTAATTGATATCCCCAGCATTTCGAGAAAAAAATATGAGCATTAAAGATATACAGTACACCTCATAAAACTCCATCATATTTCTTCTTTATGGTAGATTCTAAAATTGGCAAAATAAATTCCTTAAAAGCCATTATACTTAAGTCCGCGAGTGTTTGGAGGAATGGGAAAGCTTAGTTGAACTGCAGTTATCTCTGTGCTGAGGTAGCGGGTGTTACTTGGTCTTCACCTAGCAATTGGGTCGCCTTTTTTTCGTTTTTTTATTAGAAACTCTATTAAATGGAAAACAGTAATTGTCTTGCTCACAGTTTATGACCAAAGACGGAGACTGGCCAAAGTTTAATCTTAATGCCAGGGAAATTACTCTCTCTTCCTTGAAGAAAATAAAACCTGCTTTATGATACAGCAAATGTTGTTTCTACTTAACTCAAGAGGAAAGCCCTCCATTAACTCTCCCGGGACTCCATAACACCAAGGTATGTTTTGCGTTGTACTTAAGAATGATGTGGAGATTTTTTTTCAACATGTTGGTTGAAATGGAGTGTTAGCAAAAGAAATAAAAAAAGTAAAATAGATTTGATGGTGACTCAGCAGGATCCTTCCTAGGCTTTGCTCATGTTCCTTCCTTTGCCTGGAATGTTCCTCCTCCATCTGAGGGTCATTGTATTTGGTACTGGAAGGGACTATGGAAGTTGAGAAGTCTCTTTTATTTACAGAAAAGTAAATGAAGGTCCAGACGGGGAAGGGAATTGCTTATGGTCAAGCAGATGTTGAGCCAGCAGAGCTCAGATTCAAAGCCAGAGCAGTGAAAAGTTAGAGGAACTGGGTCCATTGCTTGCTCTGCTATTTAAATCTGTGGTCATAGATGGAGAGCTAGAGAGCTAGAGAAGTCCCACTCCCCAATGTCACAAGCAAACTGGGGCTGAGGGAATAAACTTGACCAAGGTTAAATGTGTAGGTAGTAAGAGTCTGAGGCAAGATTTGAGCCTAGGTCCTTTAACTTTTTTTTTTTTTTTTTTGCTTTTTGGAGGGCAATTGGGGTTAAGTGACTTGCCCAAGGTCACATGGCTAGTTTATGTGTTAAGTGTCTGAGGGAAGATTTGAACTCAGGTCCTCCTGACTCTAGGGCTGGTGCTCTATTCACTGCACCACCTAGCTGCCCAAGGTCCTTTAACTTCTTAAGCATTGGACTATACTGCCTTCTGATCTTACTTTTCAGAGCTTCAAGGAGGAGAGGTAGAGTAATGTAATAAAAAAAGTTGACTGGTCAGATGATCCTGGAGGCTCCTTCAAGTTCTAAATCTATGAACTTATGATTTACCAGTGTGTGTTTCCTCCTGTGATGCAGATTTCAACTCCTCCAGAGTCTTCATGAATGATGAGGCCAACAGAAGCTTTCCTCCTTTAGTCTGCCAGTCTCTTGGTCATAATGGTGGTGTGCTGGAGCCAGCTCTTAATGGCTTGGGTGCCAATTGTTATGTTGCTTTATTTTAATGAAAAAGCATTTATTAAGTACCTACCAAGTTATATGCAAAATATTGGTGACACAGATAAAAAAATGAAGACAGTCCCTGCCCTCAAGGAGTTCACACTCCAATGGGGAAGCTGATGTACATTGGAGGTTCTAACTCCAAGTCAAATGTAAAGGTCTCATGGTCCTTACATTCTAGTAGCAAAACAGATGACAATGCACCTTATTTAATGTCATTTCTACTGATGAAGTCTTATTTGCTGCTAATGTTTGACCATTTGACAGTGCCAAGGATTTTGTTGAGAGTTTTCTTTTCCCATTCTTTAGTAGCTGTGGATGTTGAGGACGTAAGGATGTCAGCACCTGCAGGAGCAGTAGCCAGGTCTCAATGAGTCTCCAAAGGGGTTGCTTCTATGGATACTGGCTGCAGGGGCTGATCTAGAAGCAGGGCTGATTGTCTGGAGATCTCAGGCATTCCTGGGGACCACGGGCTTACCTAAATGAAAATAGCAATTGGTCAACAGTTGGTATTAGTGATGACAAAGAAAGTAGGCTTCTTCTTCATAGACATTGCTCACCTCAGTGATGGCTTTAGGGGTTAGGTTGGAAGCAGGGCTGGTATTCTGTGGCTATTATTTCTGGGTCTCTTGGGTTCAGGGTCTTGAACTATCTCTGTTAAGGGAACCAGTAGTACAAGTGTTGTGTGCCAATTATTAAATTTTCAATTTCAATACCTTGGAGACTTGATGCTATAAATCAGGGATTGATTTACTGTTTTCTTGAGCATTTAGACTTAAAAATATTAATAATGCAAATAAAAACTTAAAAGAGTGTCTTCTGTAGTTTTTCCTCCCCAAAGATGGCTGTTAAACATTTACCAGCAGCAGAGCCAAGATGGTGGAGTAGAAATAGTGCGACCAAGACACTCTCCCCCCAGATCACCTCCAAACCATGTAAAAGGGGACTCTGAACAACTTCTGGAGCCCCAGCACCCACAGAATGATGCAGAGAAGCTAACCTCCCGCTGAGGACAGCCCAACAGCCCTACAGGGAGCAGCCAGCGCAGTGCTCTGGGAGCCAACAGCCCAGTGGGGAGTGAGCCCAGGTCCTCGTGAACCACAATTTTAGCCCCAGGGTGGCCAGGCCAGCAGCTGGCTGGAGGGACCCCAGAACACCAGCCATTGTGGCAATTCCAGAATTATCAACACAGACATGCCTAGGACAAAGTGAGAGGTTAGTGCCCTATGGACTTTGGGACTAGTATTTGGGGAACGAGTTGGTTTCCTCCCCTAGGGCCTGCAAGCCTCTGAGGAGACACGCCATTTTGCAGTTTTCAGTGGTAGCTCCAGCTCCTGGCCTGCGAACTGTAGGGAGATCCTACGATCAGTCTTAGGGGGTAATCGCTCTTGCTTTAACCTCCCTGGATCTGGATTGTGGTCTGGGGTGTGAAATAGGGCCAAAAACGAAATGGGGCCAAACCTCAGGAGATTATAGAATAACCTTGTTTTTCTTCATAACTTGTTTTTGCAAAGAATGCATGTTTTCCCAACCCTAACCACAATGTCATGTTGACCTATAAGATCCGGGAACTGAGTTAACCGCCTCAACTGACCCCCACCTAACATCTGTCTGCTCTCACCCCTCCCCTATAGCCCATGAAGTTGGCATCAAGCCTCTATCTCCAAGACTCAACTAAGTCTGCTAGCCAATCATTTCCCGCCAACTCCTTGTCTCTAAGAGTTAGCTGAGTCTCACTAAGCCAATCAGTGAGCTCAGTACTTCCTGCTTTCCCCTCATAATTGTATAAAAAAACACCCGAGGAGACACTCGGGGTCCTCCATCTTAAATGCATGGTTGGGCCCGGGTTTGAACTCGTAATAAATTTTTTTCTTTTTTCTTGCCTCAGTGGTCTCGATTTGTCTTTTATTCGTCTCCACGTTTCAGGGTGGAGGTCCTGGGGTGGGTATCCAGCTTGCCAGAAAGGAAAGTTGTGAAGACCCCAATGTTTTTGGGACAGAAGATCCCCTGTCTGGTGGCAGAGTCCTAGTGTGGCAACAAGCCCAAAAGTCAAGTAATTAAGTGGCAACATGCCAAGGCAAAGGAAACAAAATAAACAGAAAAATGCAACATTAGACTCCTATTTTGGGGGCAAAGAGGATCGAAGCATGGAACAGGAAGAGGACTGTGAGGTCAGAAATCCTGCTCCAAAAGCCCCAAAGGAAAATATGAGCAGGTTACAGGCCATAGAGGACCTTAAGAAGGACTTTAAAAATCAAATAAGAGAAGTGGAGGAAAAAATGGGAAGAGAAATGAGAAGGATGCAGGAAAAGTATGAAATAAGAGTCAATAGCCTGACTGAGGAAAATAACACCTTAAAAATAGACTAAACATTTACCAGCACAACCCTGGATTGTGAGCTCCTTTGTATTTGTCCATGGTTCGTCCCCTGTGTTATACACAGTCAATCAATGGGCCTATACTGAACATTGCACCATCTCTAAAAGGCCTGACCAAGCTTTCATTCTGCTGGTCCACCTTTGGAAAGCTCAGTCATTGGCAGATGATGATAAGACATTGGAATTGGACATCCTATCTGCTTTTCAAGACCCAGAAACAAAGTCACCTCTTCCATGAAGCTTTCCCTTGGTAAAGCATTAAGGTGTAGGGGAGAGACCATCTGGATGCCCAGTGTAGCACTCACTAGGTGCTATACAACATTCTGCTCTAGGCCTGAGAAAGCCAAGTGAATTTCAGGTCAGACAGGATTCCAAGTCAGGGAATTCTGTGCTCAACTTGCTTTTCCCCCAAAGTCTCCTTCTGAGTTGTAACATTCCTCACCAACCTTGCCTCCCTATACCTCCACCCCCAAATTCAAGCTTTCATCTTCTAAAGTATTTTATCAGCCTCTGGGAGCTTTACCCATGTTATTTAAATCCTTCAGCTTTTAGAGGAATTTGGGTATCACATGGATTAAGGAGTTACTGGAGAAATTACAGGGGAAGGACAAGAAAATGGAAGATCAAACACTTATCTGCAAAAATAAATTCAGTGCAATCTACAATTAAGCAGCATTTGACATTTAAAAAAATATTTGATCCACATTTTGGCTCCCAGAATCGCTTAAGGGCACTGTGATGTGTAAATTACATTCAAATGAGGGTTAAATATAGTTCTTTGGGAAAGATTGTACAATTTAAATTGCCTAATTATTTGGGAAAAAAATCTGTTCTCCAATAATTAAGAGAATAAAGACGTTGGGATTGTTGGAGGAGAGGAAAGTTTATCAGACACTGATTCCTTACGGTCCCTCTTTGGATGCCTGAAGATAGCGTCATTATTTTGGAATGTGTGTTGATTTGTCCGCATTAGATATTCCCAGATCCCTGTAAGGAGACTAGTCACTTCACAGGAACTTAAAATGAGAAGCTGGGTATGACAGTCCTCACAGAGGAAAGAAAGGCCAAAGGTATTATTTATGGACCCTCGGGGAGGCAGGGTGAGGAGAGAGGGGGAGAACCATTCAGAAACTAGAAACACAATCCGTTCAGTGCTGTCGTCAACCAAGGCCTGAAGACAAGCCAATGAACACCATGGGCCAAATTTTCCCTGGCAAGCGATTTCAACATATGCAGGAGTCTTGGCCAATGGGCTGATTCTATCCAATGCGATGCCGCAGATGCTGTGCGATATTTCAGGGAATGTGGCCCTGGTGCTGCTAGGAGACAGGAATAATTGGATGACATTTTCAGAAGAAGTTTCAGGGGGGGCATAGCTGTTGTTTGTTGTTGTTGTTCTTTGTTCTTCCTTCTTGGAGAGTATCAATGACATCAGGGAGGTGATGTCATGACTTGCAAGTAAATTGGATTTAAGTGAGGCAGGGCTGTGCAAAGTCACCAGCCTCACTTTCTCCTGCAGAGCCATCTAGGTACAGTGGCAAGATATAGATCAGGAGGACTGGAGATGGCCCCAGATGCAGTGGGAGACCTTGGCCTGGGAAGGAGGCACTTTGGCAGAAATGGGCTGAAGGCCATGCCTCTGCTTCCTGGCCCAGGCTGTGGACATGACTCAGAAAGCCCACTCGTTCAGGAGTGGGCCCTTGCTGGACATGCTCTTTAGAAGGGACCTTAGACATCAACTCATCTGAACCACTTGGGTGACAGATGGAGAAGCTGAGGCACAGTTTAGGGAAGGAACTTGAACAAGTGCATAGAACCAGTGAGGACCAGTGCTAGACTCAGGTTTCCTGGTTCAATGGTCATTTAACTTCCAAAGTGTGTGTGTGTGTGTGTGTGTGTGTGTGTGTGTGTGTGTGTGTGTGTGCGCGCGCACATGTGTATGCAGTATACATGTGTGTGAATTATGGAATTGTAGAACCAGAACATTAGATATTAGATCTGAGAGGGTCCTTAAAATCACCAAATGCCAGAGCTAGAAGGGGTCTTAGAAATTATTTAAAATTAAGACGTGTAGTCAGGTTGGTGGAATATAGCCTAACTTCCCCACCAAACTTCTTCCAAAAAGATACAGAAAACATACCTGACTAAATTCTGATCGGGAAATCAAAGAAAAAATTCACAGTGAGTTATTTTTTCTTCCATCCTGGGGAGGCTTATTGAGACAGATAGAGAGGTCTGTGGATGCTGAATCCATGGATACTGGGGATGGGTCTGCTGGGTGCATACCAGGTGGGGAGCATCCAGCTCCCAGGGGTTGAAAGAGGGCCCAAACTGGCCACTGGAGTAGGAAGCACTGGGACAGGAAGAGTTCCCAGGGGATTCCTGAAGTAACACAGGGTAGAGGAATAGGTGACATCTGACATTGCCCAGTTTCCAGTCATAGATCCAGGGCAGACTGAAGAGGGACCTGCATTTAAGGGCGTCAGAGGAGAGAGCAGGTCATGGTATCCTGGGCCCTCACAAAATCAGAAGCAAAAAGTAGCTCTGATCATAGGAGAGGAGAAGGGATTCAGTTCTTTCCTTCTTCTCAGGCTGGATTCTTCAATGGCATAAGCAGGATAGGAATCTCAGACCAAAGGGAGTCTTGCAGGCCGGTCACTGGGAAGCTGCAGAGCTTCCAGAGACAGGAAATCCTCTTATTCGGAGTATAACACTTCATGAAGTAGAGTTTGGGAGGCATTGGAAAGAGATCTGGCTTTGGTTCCTGACTCTGACCCTTAATAGCAGTGATATCTCTTGGGTAAGTCACACTACTTATGTGAGCCTCAGTTTACTTATCTATAAAATGAGGACAATTAATGCTACCTAAACTACAGGGTCAGAGGACCACAAATTGGGGCTGGAAGGGACTGTAGAGAATATCTAGTCTGCCAGGACTGTTGTAGGAGAAATATTCTAACCCACCTCCCCATGTTGGTGAGTTGTATCCAGAGCTTTGTGATGCTATTTGGGGTTTTCTCTGCAAAGATAC